>WOGJ01189636.1:0-14357 GCA_015342185.1 Leptinotarsa juncta | reverse complement strand
ATCTATTAACTATGTTAGTCATCTTATCATTTGATGATGTTAATTGAATTTTCAATATTATGGATACTGCAATCGACTAAAAACCTGTTGTAAAACAATGCAATGTTGCCAAATTTAAATTTTTTGGAGAGTCTCCGGATTTTTTGTAAGTTGTGTTATCTACAAGTAACAACATGACTGATCTGAAATTACGTCACGCCAACCTTTCCCTCTAACCCATCTGGACGTGGATAACGATTAACAGGAAACTCTCTCACACCCTCTCACACTGGCGCGTCATGTCGGACGCCTCTCATACCTATCACTAATTATTGGGACACAGCAATGTATGTTATTACTATATTGTTCACTTACGATTATTAAGTATGATCTGTAAAAAAACAACACATGTGCACTTGCAACTTCAAAAATCTACCTAAAATGACAAAAGTGAGGAACTGTTGGAATGAATATTGTTTCATTTGAAATCTCTGTTCTGAAGAAATGGCATTGTTCTTGAAATTTTGGCATATTCTTTTACAAATTTTCTCCTAACTATTAAATAGATTATTTCATCCGCTTGCAACAAAATGGAGTACTTGCAGGACTTTTTCGTTTGATTGCCAAAAAACCTTCAATCATTATGAAGATACCTGCCCACTTGCTTTTCCAAATAAAAATTGAAATGATGTGAAATTCTGACCTGAAGATGAACAGACCTTGCATCGCATCAAAACGCTTTAGTTGTATACAATACCAAACATACTAGTTGGTATTGTTAAATTTTATATAATGACGTCAAAGTTGATATATTTCGATATTTCAATGGTTTCAATGGGAATGTAGGGACAAATTTTTGATGATCGATTTTATAAATATGACGGCATATTGTATATAAAGAATATTTTTTTTCACCAATTGTCAGTCACAACGTTTTCATATTGAAAGTGGTTTATTTGTATGGAGATAGTGCTATGGTGCAAAATATTTTCATTTACCTGGGAACATTGTGTCCATTAAAAAATGCGTCAATAACCATTAGGACAAATCTCAAATTTTATTCCTTGGAAAATGGAGTCTCGAAAGTTTGTGGCTGCAGAAGATTTCTGTTGAGATTTGTGGCACATTTTTCTTCCATATTTCACAAATACCCCCAAATGCTTACGTCATAATTTTTATTGCCAATCTTCAACTCTAAACTATTTTCTCATAGATTATCTTCAAAGTAAATGAAAATGAGTGATATAATACAGAGAGGGCTAATATTTATTGAAGTTGAATTTTGAAAGTTTGTATTTACTTCAGTTACTAATCAGGATGCAGAACTTTCTGCTTTCTCTGTGATGGTTCTAATAAGACTTCGTTAAGCAAGAAGATGACTTCCAATTCATATTGGACTTGATACAACTCTAGAATGTGAAAGCAAACATTAGAGGAAAATATAACAAGAAATTTTGGATTCCATGATTTGCAAGTTCAAAAGAAAGACCTTGTTGTTGAACTTCAGCTTCTACAAATATCGATACTGCTTAGTGCCTGAGTTACATAATTCTCAAATTCCATCCAATGATTGAAAACGTCAAACTGTTTGAATCCAATGATTTTCTGAAATTGATTAAAAAGAACTTAGAGGAAAATCCATAATTTTCACCCATTTTACTAATGACATATACAATCTGGTTTTTCAGTCACATCCTTAAGGATTATGAAAGAAATATCATTGCAGCCTTCAGAAAGCATTGTGAGTGGGAGTAGTCATATAAACAAATCTTTTGTGAATGAATGTATTGAAATTAATTGCGGAAACATCTATTCATATTTCTTGTAACTTATGAATACTTTGTTCATTTCCAATAAACAGATGACCGTTTCACTTCGCTTACATAATCAAATTTTGTTGCAAGAGAATAGAAAATATGTCAAGAACAATGGAGTGATTTGAAGTGGAACAAATTTCGAAATGTGAAACAATATTTCTTCTACAGTTCCAAAAGGAGGCATTGGTCTACAATTAAAGAATTTATCGTCGGCCCACAACCGACGTGATCTACGTCTGCATAAAAATTCGAGTTAAACTTAAAACATAACGATACAATCACAACTGTCAATTCTTTTCCATATAAAAGACTCAAGTTCCGAATAAAAATTCACTAAACACTAACAAACATATACAATAAACTAATAACATAACGGTTTTTATATAGTGCACATTTCTGAGGATGCGCCCCAAAAATAAATGCGATATAAAAATGCAACAACATAACAAAGAAAACTAAGAAAGGTCTACCGCGCTCTGGTGAGCTGTAGTCGGCAAAACTCGTCAAGACGCAAGCCCGCCAGTTCGCGCCACAGCAAGCCCAGATCCAGGTCCATGGGATTCGGATCGGGCGGAGTAGGTGGCGTGGGGGGAGCTTTTGCGACTGCCCGTGGGGCTGAGTGCTATGGCCACATCTGCAGTTGCCGTAAAACATTGCGGGTGTAACAGAAGCCCAAAGGTTTGACGAAGTGCGTATCTAAAGTCCTGCAGTGTGGGCAGGGGACCATGTGGCTGTAGTCGCTGAAGAAGTTCAGTCGTTGAGCTGGATGTAAAACGGGCTTGTAGCAGGAATTGCACTGCAATGAAGAGGTGAATCACAATTATATTGTAACATTTCCTGATATCATAATACCAATGACATTGAAAGTGAGGCTAGTTTTAGAACAAAATATATTTTTGATTTCATTTACTGAAAATCTCATCTTGCTTTATTTCATTATTGAAAATATGATGGAATTGAAATGAACTGTTCATCGAGAATCTGAAAGCAAATGGTGATATTTGAACATCTCCAAAAATGTGATATAAATGTTTGCATAATTTGGTTTTTGACAAAACAAGATTCTGAAATCAATGATCCAGTTTTTTTATCACTGACTCATTATCTTTTATGGCTCGGTATTATTTGCAAAATCTTTGTCTCAATGAATAAAACAGATTTTCGCAAATACACAAGAAATTCCATTGTGTTAGTAGACCTTCTGATTTTCTTTCGATATTTCTATGGTGTAACTGGTCTTTTCTCTATTGGAGGCAAGAAACAAAGTGGACGCTTTTTGTCCTTTCAGAGATGCGGATCAATATATCTTGCCTTTTATAGGTATATTCCTTCATTTTTGCATTGAGTTTGAACTTCAGTGCTTTGAAGATTCTTTTCTTTCTAGGCATCCTGTCAAGCTCAAATTGGGAGCCATAATTTGAGTTTCTCAGATTCCTTGTGGAAGACGAACATCTCCCTCCTCAGAGCAGACTTTGGTCCCACCAACTGAATTGCATTCATCCAAGTATTTTCCATTGGAGGTAGTATTTTTTTGTTACGCCGATAGGGCAAATTTGTCCTGACATATTTGTTTGAAATATGTTTTCCGCTAAACAGCTGTCGAACGACAACCCTCAGACTCCTAATACGGGTTGGACGATAGCAAGTGAAAATCCATTGTTCAGACTACGGCTTGAACAACCGACCAACACGGCAGTCAATTCGAGTGAGAGAACAAAGCACCCACGTTGAACCGTCTGGCTACCAACCCTCATGTTTGTCTCGTTCACAATGACATCACATACTTTCAGAAAATGTTACCATTATGTTGGAATTAGCCAAAACAGCCGATGTACTTGACTTCATTGACACAAAATAACCCAATTTTCATGAAATTTCACCTTGTGAAATTTATCAGCCCCAAATCTCTGCATTGATTCTTTTGACTTCTGAATTCAGGTGTTTTGTGGTGATTTTCATTCTCAATGGTGTTCTGGACGGTTTTGTGAGATTCAGGTAGCTTTGAAACAGTCATTTATGTTCAGACCGCAGTTGTGGTACCATTAGTTTTTAATGCTGAACTGACGAGTAATTCATTCGTACAATTTCTTCTTCATTTCTGTTATCTTCAAGTGATGAAGAGTTGATGTAACTGGACTTCCTAACTCATGTTGAAGCTTTTTGTACTTTTTCTTGATCTGTTGAATACTTTAATTCAAATAATGTGGAATTTTTGATAACTTTGTCTTTGTTTTGGAAATTTTAGCAGTTTCTTTGAAAGAATAGCATGTTGAATGGGAAACACGATAATTTGCCCTGATACTACAGGGGAAGACTCGATTCTTCTGATTTATATACAACATTACATGGAATGTTTTCAATTTGAATTCTCATGTATTGACAGAAAGTTGAAAGTGTATTGAATTAATGACACAAAGTTTCTGAAAGAGAAAAGAGAGGTAACTGAAAAAAAAATGTTTTTTTTTGTAAATTATTGTAATTTCAACCAGATTAGAGGTTATTCAATGAACTTTTAATTTTCTGCAAGAATAGATCGCTAGAGTGTAAATTTATGAACTGTAGTTGCAGCATTAGGTAGACTTTCGAATTTGATCGAGACTACTCAAAAAAATTTAACGAATAAGATAGAGACAGAACACTCACCTTGATTCTTTCGGTACAGCAAGGCATCGCTGCGAATATGTCATAAGAGTACATTGTACCAAGTACAAGGGACGATCCATCCCACTTCTGATTGCAAAATCTGCACATGATGGCCCGACCACTAACACCCTCCAAACAACTCATACAGACTACTGTGAGAAACTGAGTGCGTCCTTCGACTTTGACCTGAAATTTAGAATAATTTATAGAATAGGACATAACAAACTAACCTAACTCAACCTCACTATGATAAAAGGTAGAACTGAAACCTCCAACGTATAATGAATCCGAAAGAAGCACTACTACCAAACACAATAACTGTCACACTCTTCTTGCCACGCGTATCACAAACCAAGATGGCTACTTTATCTGTTTGGGAACAGTGCTTGTTTTGGATCTTTTACGCCATTCGTTAGTAACTTACCTCTATACAAGTTTTGGCGTGCTGTCTAGGGCTAAGGAAAAATGTTCCATCAACTAAAGGGTATCTGTCGAACACTAGCAATTGGTCCTCACATAGGACGCATTGGACTTTTGAACGGCCTTGGGAGGCGAGGGTGGAGAGGATGAAGCAACGGGTGTCGTCGTTTCCATGGTTGCCTTCATCTTCGGTCTGAAACAAAAACAAACATCTGTTAGTGAGAATGTTCCAGAAAAATGGTAACGTAGCAACATGATTGGACCAATTTATGAAAATGTGTTGGTACACATGGGCTAAAGAGTCCCGGACCTAAGAATCAAAACACGTTTTTGGTTTCAATTGGATTTGTTCATTAACGTAAACTCAAGAGCCATACAACCATTCCAGAACCATACAATCATTTCAGAGCCACTCTCATTTCAGTACCACTTTTGTAAAACGATTTACCTTTTTGCTTCAAAATAGTATCTCAATTTTAGTAGTAACCTTCTCATGCGAGAGAAATTGTTCACCGGTAAGCATTTTTCATAGTCTCCTAACAGCCAATAGTCGCTGGGAGCCAAATCTGGTGAATACGGTGGATATAGGAGCAATTCAAAGTTCAGTTCATGTAGTTTTACCATTGTTTTATTTGGCTTGTGACACTTTGCGTTGTCTTTATGATTTTTTGCGATTCCGGCCTTCAAACGCTCCAATACAATATCCACTGCTGATGGTATTTCTTTTCTTGAGATATTCGATGAATATTACACCACGCATATCCCAAAATACAAAGGTCATAACCTCTCCAACCGACTTAGACAGGTTCACCAGTTAGTCTCCTCTCAGATGAATGTCGTTTTGATTCCGGAGTAAAGTAATGGATCCATGATTCAACCATTGTCCCATATTGACGGAGAAATTCCGGTTTGTTATGTTTAAACATTGTCAAAGGCCGCTCAGAATTATCAAGACATCCTTGTTTTTGGTCAACAGTGAGCTCACGCTGCACCCACTTTGAACAGAACTTTCTCATAGTCAAATTAGGCCAACACGTTCTTTTGATGTCTTCACCATGTCAGCCAACTGACAACACCATCTCTAAACGATTTTTTGGATTTTTTTATGATTTCTGGTGGCCTTATTTGGACGTCCACTGCGTTCTGCATCATCGATGTCTCTACGGCCACGTTTGAAGTCAGCAAACCAACGTTTAATTGTTGTTTCTGATAAAGTGGAGTCATTATAACACTTTTAAGCCATTGCTTTGCTTGAATAGTATTTTTTCACATCAAGAAGCAGTTTAAAATTAAAACACGAAGTTGTTTTTGATCCGTTGTTTTGAAAATAACAAAAGTAGTATCACTCTTAGGCACAATAACTTACAAACTTATAAGTAGAATATCATGAACTTTCAACAGCTTCAAAACTTCATCGTAATGCAATTGAGGAATGTGAGATTTTATTGATGAAATGGAATACTGTCTGTATCAGAATAATTGTATTCGCTTCATAGTGCAATTAAGTCATCATCTGTCCACAGATGATGACTTAAACTGATTCATGACCAATTCATCTGGAAGAAATAGCACCTATCATCTGAATCAGGTTGAGAACCTGAAAGCAAATCAGTAATTTCTTCAGAGCTACTTCAGGTCACTGTATCAGGAAAGAACTATTCATGTCTCGGAACAGAAACCATGCGAAAGAAAATTGGTGAAGGAAAATGACCACTTATTTGCGGATACATCTGAAACAAATCATTTGGTGGTTCACTATAAATGAAGACTTTTAGAGAAGACCAAAGGTATATTGTTTTGTTTCAATCAGAGGTATCAATGAAGTTCCAGGATTTCAAATTTGAAGTTAAGAATAAAACTGATAGAAAAATCAGGGCTATTTTTCCAGAAAATGGTACAGAGTACATTATCAATTAGTTAAGAAAGATCCAGTAACGATGATGGATGAGAAACTGATTAAAAAACGTTCATTAGCAAAAATAATCAGATAAAAAAAACGACTAACATAAAAGTTGAACTGGGCCGATGTGACAGGTTTTCACATCAATATGGAATAAACGATTGAATGAGTCAGTACAAATCAAAGAAGCCAATACCAGTCTTTGGGAACTCAAATAGATAACGTCCTCAAGCAGAACGGCTCTTCCATGAAACTGGACAATTGTTCTAGTGGGCTTCTTAACTTCCACCTACAATATTGTGTTTGTATAAGCTATCGTTTTCTTAGGTATTCATTACAGGACCGATCCTGTGCAAACTTGTCAAACCTCCTTGCTCGCTACCGTGTTGGTTCTGATAAAATCCGGTACAATACAACCAGAAGGGTAACATCCATCCGCCCCAGGAGTCGGTTGTTTACTCTCGGAGGGTTATTACGTCCGGTCCCAGCCACCTTATTAAATGTTCGCCGGATATTATCCTTCAGAGTCTCCAATCGGAAAATGATCAAAGTTGTCATTTTAAACGTCCTTTCGCTGTTATCGATGTGTTTTACAGCGATTCGAGAGGAGTCGCTAAACGTTTATCTGCGGAACATCGGGGAAATGACGTCATTCGATGTTGTCGTTGTCGGTAATGTCGGGAAATATTGAAGTGAACTCTCGAGTTCATAAGATGGCTCTGTCAATTTTTATGGATATGGATCTACTTAGATCTTCAGAGACTGATAAATATCGCTTGTGTGAGAGAAGTCAGCGTCAACTGGATATAGTAAATTGTCTTCGGTTTAGTTTGAAAATCTGTTTAAAAAAATAATCTGTTTTAAAATATGTTTTTCCGTTAATCAGCTGCCGCCCCCATAAGAACGACAACTCTCAGAAGTTGAGATACTTGTGCGAGCTAAGGACTAACGAGGTCATAACTTTTAACGTTTGATTCCTAACACGTAAATAACCGAATACTTACTTTAGGGGGTATGGACTGTTCGTGGGCTCGAGGCAGTATTCGGTGAGTGATCTCATTGAAATTGATACGCACGTACCGTCAAAGAGAAGCAGCGTCTCGCTTATTAGATCTCCCTAGTCTTCCCCCGAAGAAAGAAAAGAGCTTCATTTGCAAATGATTCCAGCACAGAAGCAAGCCGCGTCCCTCTAAATCTACACCGAAACCAACGAAAGCAACCAAAAAAGTGGTCTCCAATCCAGCGGAAAAACCCATAAGAACCCGTTCTAATAATCACTAGTGGTAACAAGTTAGTAAGTTTCGTAGTCATTCGTCTGGAGATCTTATGCTTAGCATGTAATTTCATATGTTTTTTGAAATTTTTGAATCTGGTCGGTCGGTAGCCGGGCGGATCGACGTGGGTGCTTTGTTCACTCACTCAAATCGACCGCCATGTTCAATCCCCAATCGCTGGTTGAATCCCCAGTCTGAACGATAGATTTTCACTTGCAATAGTCCAACCCGTTGTTAGGTATCACACGTTAAAAGGTAAGACCTCGTTAGTTTCGACTTCTGAAGGTTGTCGTTCGTAGAAGTGCGACAGCTGGTTAACGGAAAAACATATTTTGTAATATTCGATTGTAAGATGATCAATAGCCTGAAATTCGCCCACCTCAATGTTAGGTCCATATTCACTGAATTTGATTGGCTTGAAGAATGTATCACAACGAATAATATAGATATATTTGCATTTTCCGAAACACGGTTTTGTTCATACATTGATTCAAGTACCTACAGTCGGAATTCAAAATTATTCCCTAGTTAGAGCTGATAGAGATGGTAGAGGAAGTGAAGTCGGCTTTTATATAAAATCGTCCGTGAAATTTCAAATTGATTTTTAGCAAGTCGATCAATAATTTAGACCAATTATGGATTTCTGTGAATAGCTTTGGTTAAACTTTCTCTTTTGGAGTTATTTAACGGCCACCATAAACTGATGTAAAACTGTCTCTAACTGCACTCGAAGAAGTTGTATCTAGCTTATTACCTAACTGTAATTCATTGTTGATAATAAATGTCAGCCTTTTTAGAATTTCCGGAAATATGAATTGCTTTATCAATTATTTCAAATCGTTTAAAATATTTTTTACGTAGCGTTCCTTACAACTATAAGGTATCATTTTCTAGTGCCAGGAATTCCAAAAGTGAAATTTACGCTTTTCCATTTTATAAATTTCTCATCTTCGTCATAAATTTGAAATTTTGTCAAATAATTGCAAAACTCGAAATGAATTTTTGTTAAACTCCATATTTATTAGACAATAACTGTTACTTCATCTCCATTAAAATGGTAACTATATGGAAGAGACTATATTTTGAATGAAGTGACTAAATATTCTGGCGATATCTTGAATTTATTGGAGCCTCTGGAAACACCCTACACTTCATTTTATGAAAGAGAGGTCATTGGCGGATCAAGATCTTCAGATGATGTGGTGCTGAATGTTTTCCGGGTTTTCCTGCAACTGAAAAAGCAAATCCGCCACTGGAATCAATTAAGTCGCCCCGGAACGCCAATTAATTTTTGTTGTTGTTTCATAAGTTGTATTACTTTATAAATAAAAATATACCATGTAAAGTATAAAGAATCGTATTGCTCTTATCAAAAAAATCGCTCTTGCAACCGATGGTGAAGACTATATTTTGAACGTTTAATCTGGCATCTATCCAAACAGATTGGGAATTTCAGAAAGATTGTCCATTGCAAAAGAGATCCCAACAAATGTAATAACAGGTGTCATCTACCGAGGAAACGCATTAACAACTTGGCAGTTGGATATTATTTTACAAAACAAAATCAAATCGGGCGAGGAACTATAATAGTTGTAATCTTTAAGAGATATTTATAAGTATTTACAAATACGAAATATTGTTTCGCATTGGTTTATTTCGAGAATGCATATGCAGACATACAAACAGAATTCAACTGAGGTGACAGATGGAAATCTAAGGTTTAGAGGAAACCTTCAGAAATTTGAATGAATAAATCAGAAATCAAAAATAAACCAATTGATGGTTCCGGAAATTGTTGTATTTTAACAAATTTCTTTTTGTAAAATGAAATTAGAGAATGCATTTCAGAAATAAGCAAACACTTTATTCATCAAAGTATCTGAGAGGTCAGAAAACTTGCCAAATTCCTTGTGGACATGCTAACTGAAAGTCTTGTTTTTGAAAATTGTTTCAGGTCTGGAAATGACATTTCCCTTGTAATGGACAGTTGTTCTTGTCACTCAATTATTTTTTCACAGGCAAATTTGAAATATGACCAATTTTTTATCTAATTTTCTGTTCGTTTCCTTCTGGAGAACCTTCTTCATAACTCAGGTTATGAAAAACCAGTCTATTTTGGATATCGATCATCAACTTCATATACGGAACAGCCTGAATCAGGTATGGAGAAACTAAAATCTTTGGTACTGGACTAAATCCAAAAATGAATCAATAATAAACAAAGAATGGTATGAAAATAACCTGTAAAAATTCAAAAAAATAACTGAGCGGCGTTGTTTTCTTGAGACTTGGAAGAAAGAATAAGTCAAAAGACTTAACAATCAGCAAACATGGTTCTTATTTCATTCATTTCAAAATGTTAGCAAAGTACTTGCACGAATGATTATGATACAAATATTATATACACTACAAGTGTGAAAATAATAGAAAATTGATAATAAGATTATTTTGTTCCATCAGAAAGAGGTATGGTTTGTGGTTCAGTTATTTGGATATTCCGCCTATTTGCCGCCTATGTCTTCACTCAATTCAACACATTCTGCAAAAAAGAAAGACAAACAATGAATGTTGAGTACTTTCGAAGTATGTGTATTCATTTAAATTAAGTTCTCTCAACTGTATTTGTCAAGTCACAAATCACCTTCATACATAAACTAATGATAGATCCGACGTTAAAAACACATAAATATAATTAGATGTCTTCAATAAAAAGAATGGATGATGGCATTAATAGTTTCAAATCATTTTATATCATGTAGCCTTGAATATATATGATTTGGAATGAAAACTTGTTTTGAATTGATTGATTTGGAAAATTTTGTTGCAAATATCAGATGTTGATATAAAAACCAGATTAGTTTCTCAATTTGAATAATACATAGTGTCAGAGAAGCACTTGGCTACCTTGCTGACCTATACATGGAAATATCTGTTGAAGAACGGACATCTCTAAAGAGGTGACAACCTAAATTTTACAGAAAATATAAAATGGAGTTTTTTGGAATTCGCAATTCTAGCTAATTCAAAAACAATCGGGCAAGAACAATTCATTTTTCATCAAGCCACAATATATTCTTATATCGGAGAGAAAAGTTGATACCAATGCCAGCCACTTCAACATCAATAATCGCCTGTTAATTAATTATACCCCTCCAAGAAGTGTATCAGATTTGTTTGGAAGAATATAATCTAAATGAAAGTCTTGACTTTACTAAATAGCACGATATCAGCTTTTTCAAACTAGAAAGCTCGAATTTATGGTGATCCACTTCTCTATTAGTATTAAGCTCAATCCATCTGCCACATTGGAGATTTTTACATCAAAGCCATTCTTGATTGTCAGTAAAATCGAACATGGTTGTCTGTTTTCTACATGTTCTTTCTCGGAAAGCATCCAAGTGACTTACATCACTTGATTTCCCCAAGGGAGGTGAATGACAAAAGTATGCGGCAAACTATATCTGACAATAACTTCGAGGTTCAACGCAAGACACCTTGAACTATATTTGAGAACTCTTTCATATGAAGAACGAGGTTCTCGTAGAATAAACTATTTATAAGCGTATTTAGTTATGATATAAGGGCTAATCTTGAAGTGTTTTAAAAAATTTCCACCAGTACTTGTACATCTCCAAATTATGTTTAGAGACGTCAGCTCATATTGCAGTGTAAAATGGAGAGATTAAAAAATTACTTATTATAAAAAATTTACAATGTTTTCATTTAAAAGAACCAAAAATATACAAGTTTCAAATAACACATTTACCACAAACATACTTAGGCTTGAGTTCAACTAGTACTGTCCGAGTAAATTATTTATATCCCGAGCTACGCATAACATGAAATCATTTTATCTTATCGTTTCATCTGGAAAAGAAGTAAGTACTTGTATCATAGGAAGAAAGGAAAGTGGCGCCACTCCAACGTATTAAGTGAAACAGAAAAATCTGCAGAGGAAAAAATATTCAATTTTTGGATTAGTCGGAAACACTCACAACTTGTAATCATAATATATCTAACAATAATTAAATAAGTAGAAACTAAGACATATTCAACTAAAGTTGATGTTGCGAAACCGGTCCTGAAGGGGTGTAAGTACGTTTTGTATATCAAGGGCCCGTCGCTTTTTTCACAATAATACTAGTATTTTTCGTTCGTTTTGAGCGTATTTTAAAAAAAAATCAACTTTTTGGTTCGATGTTCCTCAAAATAGTGTTTTTTACTTTTTTAAACTATATTTTTTTCAACGGGATTGAATCTGGTGATGTTGCTAGCTATGCAATAGGTTCCGGTCTGCCAACCACCAGATCGAGATATTTCCAAACTGGACGTGCATAATGTGTAGGTGCACATTACATTACTCTTGGTTGCCGTATTGCTGAAGAAAAATACAAATTATCTCGGAGAAAGTTGAAGTACTGTTCAGTGATCAGAGTTCAATCTAGGAAGTAAGGATTAATAAATCGAGAACCCACACAGGAGATTGGGTATGCACCTCTACTACCCATTGTGGATTTGAGGGAGCCATCAAACAAAATGATCCCTCACCAAATAGACAATATTATAATAACCCGAGAATTTAAATTGCCTCATGAAAAATTACCCTAGTCCAACGAAATCATCATCGGACACGCAAAAGGTATTCAGCAAACCACTGCTATTAGACACCAGGAAACATTCTTCTCAATGAGCGTTTCACCCAGTCTACTTCATCACCTGAAGGCAACAATTTGGTTGTTGAAACGCGTGTCGAAAATTTTGCTGTCTGGGTTGAACGACTTACGACTTCAATATTAGGAATATTTGATAAAATGCCTTTAGAAAAGTAATTTAATTAAAACAATTTCATTTCAAACTCATTATGCTTGAGAAAGCTATTGTATAGCGAAACACGTGTCGCAGTTTTTGTAAAACCCTTTATAGTGAAAATCATACGATAAACTGTATTAATGCGTTTTAAATGAAAATTACCTTTTCGTCACTGTTTCTTATATGTACCGCTATATTTTCAGAGGCTGAAATTCTGTATGTAGGTTCATTTTATGTTGTCGATATATGAAACAAGAAAGGATTTTTAAATATTGTAACTCAGCCGCCAGCCGCTGGAAAAATGTTGCGTTCATAAAATAAAGTTACCTATTCATCAATGTTTCTTCATGCCTTAAATTTTCTGTAGGTGAATTCATATTCAGTATCAGCATTCAACCCGTGCGGAGCCGGGCCGGTTCTCTAGTTTACCATAAAATAGAATATCCTTCAGTAGATCACATAACGGGGTAAATAAATGGATTATGGTTTTAAAACCGATTCTTCCACATAAACCACAACAAAAATAAATGAACATTCTAGCTATAGTTACACCAGGATATTAATAAAACTCGAATAAAATTACGGATTACTCTAAAAAAATCACGTTTCATTGCTTTTCAAATATTTTTTGGTTTTTCTTTGAAAGTGTGAATTGCTGGACAAAACTCTGGAACATCCAGGAGAATGTCGTGAATATTTATCTGTTGGGCAGATGGCCTTTTATGAATTTCTTTATTGTGTGCAGGAATATGGATCATATTTTTTCTCCGAAGATAACCGTTATGTCAATTTGTTCTATATATAACTTTTCTATATGAGTATTCAGGATTTTTGAATTTTAGTATTTTATAGTAAAAAGTGAGAGCATTGAATTTGCGTATGTTATACATAATCAACCATCCCGCGTCCTTCAGCTTATATGAAATTCTTTCTCTCCTCCCAATTCTCTCCTCCATTATTCGAAGATAACAATTTTGCACTTTTTGGATTCGACGTATATTACAACAATCTATACATGAATCATACACAATGGCACAGTGATTGAAATGGGACAAGTAGGCCTTTCGAAGTTCTACCATTTGAAATAATATGAGCCACATGTTTCTTCATTCAACATTAGCTCATTATCAAAAGCAACATTCAGTGCAAGCAAGACGGAAATAATCACTAATAGCTCGTTTTTAAATATTTTAGAAGATAAATAAAAGGAAATCAATCAAAAACCTTAAGAAAATTAGAAAATGGAAACCAGAAGTAAACCAAAAAACAAAAATAATATCAGGAAAGGTAAAACAGCATTCAATGAGAAAAATACATCTTCAGAAAAACAGTTTAATGTACGTCATGCTGAGAAAAGTATAGAGATACGGTTGAGGTGTGGACTGAGTATGCTATATGTAACTCATGGTGGCATGAAACCTCACCAATCTGAATTATCAGTGGCTCGATTTGTGCCTCTATTATGTTATCAAGCTTCCACATCTTTGTCTCGACTTCCGATATCACATGCCGAAC
>WOGJ01189370.1:0-13188 GCA_015342185.1 Leptinotarsa juncta | reverse complement strand
AGTCGACTGTATGGGTGTTATAAGAAGAGCCAAATCCAACAAAATTTGTTAGCGCACGAAGCACTTCTAAGCAAATAGTCGCCTGTTTTTTCGAAAAAACTGGACATGTTGCAACCGTACCACTAGAACAATGCAGAACAGTCAATTCTGAGTGGTACACAACCATTTGTTTGCCAGTTGTCTTCCAAGAAATCAGGAAAACCAATCGCCGAAGACGGGTCACTCTTCACCACGACAATGCGAGCTCTCACACATCGGCTCAAACAGCTGCATTTTTGAGCACCCAAAACACCAATTTGATGAGTCATCCGTCGTATAGTCCTGACTTGGCACTGAATGACTTCTTTTTAGTCCCGCACGTAAAAAACAAACTGAGAGGTCAACGTTTTTCGACACCTGAAGGAGCGGTTGCTGCATTCATAATGCATGTTTTGGAGATACCTCAATCGGACCGGCAAAAGTGCTTCGACAATTGGTTCAAACGCTTGTAAAAGTGTATAGATCTTCATGGGGAATATTTTGAAAAACAATAAAATGATTTTCGATGATTAATATTTGTATTTGTTCTCTAATCCCGAAATATAAAAGGCAATCCTCGTATATGTATAAAATTGAAATCACACAATCCAATTGAATACAATGTGTAATAATGAATTCCCAACATATCTCCCCATAGTAACGCACATTAACCAAATCTCCTATTATTTTGATATTTCGTTGATCTTTGTGCCGTTTGCTCAGAAAAGACATATATTCCTTACTCCATCGTTGCTAAAACTAATTGGTCATTTTTTGTTTCATTCGATTTAGCTGAAAGTTCAATATTTTTCACATAAATATAAACGCAAGGCAAAACAATGTATGATGGTCCAATGATGAAATGATCTGGAGTAAAGGCTTCCTGATTTATTAGGATTCTTTGGTACTTGAGTCGATGGCCTTAGGTTGAGAATGTTTTCTGTTTCAGCAAATATAGTTCTTGAGGGTGTATTTTGTTGTCAACACTTGTTCGATGATTTTTTATTGACTTTGTGAGCCTTTTCCATGTTTGGAGCATTTGGTGCATTCCAGAATGACTTCACAGCTTTCAGTGAACAAAATTTCATAATTTCTAGTTGATTGTTTTCATTCATTATTTATGAAACAACTATAATATTAGTTTAATTTTATTGTTCCATTGATGTTTATGAAAACCTTACAACTGTTCGTCCTAATTTCAATATTTTAGATAATACTGAAGATAATCCACAAATAACTCAAAATAATATTGAATACATCAAATTTTTTTTAAACAGTCATAAAACACTACGTTCATTTAATTTAGATATTCGTGGTACTTGAAAAAATTCACATGATGTAAATAAACGTGATTATTATTCCAAAACAAGCACTGCTCTAAAACACCAGAACTCAACACTCTTCTCGATGTGTGTTTCATCAAATAAACTAGTATTATCATAAGATTGACTAGTCTAGTTCCAAAGAGCCCAGTTCTCTTTCATGATTATTTTTATCAGAACATGTTCCATCTATTTACTTCAACAACTTATTACTGTCATCATTCAATATTATTTTGAATTGAAAGTCTTTTTTTTTCAGGTTGCCCAGAGACAAGTGAAGTTCGTGAACTACAATACTCTTCTAATGGAAATTCTAATTCCAACTATCAATGTTCAATTTCTCATGACCAGAAAAAGTCAGGTAATTTTCTCCACTCTTCTGATTTCCTTAATAAAAATGTAACAACTTCAGTATCGATCAAAGCTGCAAGATGCATTACAAATCATCAACTCCAAATTTTTCAGACATTCAATTGATGATATTAAAGACTGTCAAATTAAAGTAACACTTCAATGTGTGATTTCTACTGAACAGTTGACAAAACTGCAACATATGTTTGAAATAGTTTTCTCAGGGGTCATTATAAACACGTCTGAGGAAGCTATTGTATAGCGAAACAAGTGTTACATTCTTGTACTGTTCAGTGAAAATCTCACAATAAAGTATTACTTGTATATATTATCGATTTCCATAAAGTTTTGGCAAATTCCATCACATAGAAATAAATTTTAGCTCCAAAGACTAGACGACACCGTAAATGGAAAATAGTAGCAGTGAATAAGAATGAGACTAATAATAATGGTAAACATGATGATGTACTAACTGATAATCCCAATAGAAGAGTTTGTGTTCTATTCACCAACTATAGTCTTGATGGTCTATATATTAATGATCATGATTATTTGTTAACACCATATAAGAGGAACAAAGTTTTAATCACGGAAAACGGTCAGAGGTAAGCTGAATTTGTCATTGACTATTTTTCTAAGATTTTCCGAACTCTTGCTTTTTGTTGGAACCAAATTTGTATTTTTATGAATATTATCTAATTTATTTCCTTTCACAGTCACATCAAAGGTTTTTTAAGAAATTATTTTCTTTTCTTTATTTGTTTGGAAAACATACATAATGAAAAGAAGAAGGGAGAGTAATTGTTTCAGGTAAACCTTTTCTTAGTTTTACTATCTGAAACATGTGGAGAATATATGGCCTGACTTACGGTCGGTGGTAGGTTATAAGTTTCTGGAAAATGCAACGCTGGATTTTTTTGAAAATTTCCTTACCTGTTCTATCGATATGAAATAATGTCAGCAATGCGGCCACTTTCATCAGAAAGTCCTAGCAACTTTATTTTTTTTAATTGAACACCCCGTATGATAACACATTTTTGGAATCACTCTTTTATTATAATACTTTTTTGTTAATAATGTCCTATACCTATCTCTATCGGTTTTTGAGATAAAACAGAAGTTGTGCTAAATATGGTCCAAAACATACATTTAATTAACACCAAGAAATCGACTCCACATCATACAGGGCGTGCTGAAATTACTGTTATTTCCATTAAGCATAAAAGAGGTCAAAAACTCATTTTTTCAAATGAAACCCCCTGTATATTACTCAATAAATTGAAATATAATGAAAAACGCTTCAAGATGATATATCATGTTCCTATCATGTATATAAAATCACTTAACAAATGTATCATACTTTTTTTTGTACAGCAGTTACTGTTGGTGATAAAAAAAAGATTCATGGAATTCGAACACACAGTTTTTGGATCACAAAGCAGATGCTCCAACTACATACGCCAACGCAAATTATTTTTAATGTAATTATTGGTTAGTCACGAAGGACTTTCTACAGTTGGACTGAAAACTTCTTTCGTCAGTAACTTCACAGGGAATTAATATTTCCAATTGCACCAACTGCATGTTTAAACTTTTCTAAATAATTATTTCTAAGTAGGTGCTCTAATTGAAGTGATTCTATTGGAGAGACTTTTAATCACAGTTGTACAAACATTTTTTCTTTAATTTGATTTCAGGTAGCCGTGGAAATATCAAGCTTATGACAGTTTGGTGACTATAATGAGTAATCGATAAAGGGTTTTCGACGGTATTTCAAAAAGTTGACAAAAATTAATGCAAATATTTGTTATTCAAATGAAACGTTTTGGCATATTTTATGCATATCCCGAAGCTTCCATTCGTAGTGCAGAAAAAGATTTGGGTGTATCACGTGTTTCAGTACAACAAATTTCGAAAAATCACGAAATGCATCCGTATATATTTACAAAAGTTCAAGCTCTCAAAGCAGAAGACTTTGAACGTAGAGTGCTTTTTTGCAAATCCCTTTTGATAAATATACAGGAAGATCAGGAATTGTTGTCAAAAATAATTTGGAGCGACGAATCAAAATTTACGAGGGATGGCATTTTTAACAGAAGGAATAAATAAACATTTTTGGGTTGATCATATTCTTTATGTGAAAAAAGAAATGGGTTTTCAAGTAAAATGTTACCTGAATGTTTTCTGTATTTTGAAGAACAATAAAATTAGCTTTTTATGGCAAAAATGGCGTCTGCACAAGATGACCAGCTACTTACTCCGCAAGAAAACGTGAATTCTATATGTAAACACTGCTCGAAAAAAGTCAAAAATAAAGTTACCTGTATAAAGTGTTGTGAAAGTTTCCACCCAGCTTGTCTGAAACAAGCTAGTGAACTCAAAAGGGCTGAATGTAAACACGAACCCGATCAACAAACCACTGATACAGAAATGACAGAAGAAACGTACCTCAAAGAAGAAAACAAATTATTGCGACAAATTCTGATGGACAAAGATATCATAATCTCGGACAAGTGCCTAGTGATTCAGCTACTTGAAGAGAAAATCGTATTCCTTGAAGAAAAATTGTTACCAACGAACGGGAACAATCGAGCTGCAAACAATAAACAATCATCAACATGTGCTGTAAAAACGGGAATAGTAGATAAGGCAGACAAAACAATGAGTGAACAACACAAAAAAAATAATCATGACAACTATAGTAAAAACAATGAAAGTTCATTATCTATGAATGTGGGGAATACCAACCTACAGGGTGATACAAACATGCACGTAAACCAAGTGGCAGCGGAAATTATGAGAATTCAAACCAAACAAAAAGTAAGTGAGATAATAAATCTCACTAGTGACTTAGACAACAATAACAGACCCTCAAGTTCTGCTACCAACAAAGCAAATACCCCGAATGATGCTGACGGATTTATCCCAGTAACGAGAAAGAGAAAGATGAAAAATAGCAACATAGGAAGTGGTAAAGGTGATAACGAATTCCATGGAATCGGAAAATCTGATAAAAAAATCTGGCTATTTTTATCAAGAGTACCGGATGCAGTAACAGAAGGCAATATCAAAAATTATATCAAAAAACGCACCGACTCGCAAGACATCCACGTGAAAAAGCTCGCAACACACTTCACTGGCATCAACAACCAAGCTTTTATGATAGGCGTCGAACAGTGCTTGCAGCAAAAAGTCTACGAATCCGACTTCTGGCCCGAAAACATACACTTCGACCGCTTTAACTTCAAACTAGGGCAGCGATTTCTGGACAATCCACGAAGCCACCAACCCCGAGAGAACCAGTGCAAACAAACCACCGAAAATTTTCGGAATCCAGCCTCACCCAGGATTACCATGACAAGATAAGAAACACACTTAAATTTAAGCTAGTTCATCTGAATAGTCAAAGCTTAGCAAACAAAATTAACATTCTAGAATTATTCTGTAACATCCACGACCCAAGCTTCCTCTGTATATCCGAGCACTGGATGAGCGAAGATCAAATGAGATCCACCATCATATCAGGCTACCAACTTATCTCTAGTTACTGTAGGACGAAAATTACACATGGGGGCACAGCAATATTTGCTAAATCCGAAATCAGCAAGAATTGTGCCAATATCCAATGTCTAGTGGACTCATCCTCGGAACTTCACTTTGAGTGTTCGGCTATTAGCATCCAAAAAAGTACATGTGTCATCACCCTATACCGTAGTTCATCAATAGACTCAGACCCACAAGCCTTCCTTGACAAATTGAGCAATACCTTGAATTACGTAACAGCTAAGTATACATACATCATTCTCTGTGGTGACTTCAATATAAATTTCATGGGGAATTGTCAATATAAAAAACAACTCTTTGATATATTTGAAATGTACAATCTGAAACTACCATATGATGGACCAACACGTGTTGCACAATATGGTAATAAAACATGCTCTAGCGGACTAGATTATATCGTAAGTAATATTGAAAATATCTTTTGTAAACTAACCTGCCTGGGCGCCTCTGATCATCTAGCACAACTCATGTCTTGGTCTTCAAAAAAAACACCAAACCGAAGGGAACAAAACATTGTACAAAGGAAAATTAACAAACAAACTCTTGCCCAATTCAAAAACCTTTATGAAAATACAATGACAGAAAATCCCCATGAAGTAGATGTTGACAGCATATTCAATAACTTCATGGAGAACTTCCAGTGGTGTTTTGACAGAGCATTCCCAAAACAAATAATATTACAAAAACAATTAAAACCAGGAAAAATACCCTTTTCTGCAGAACTACATTCCGAACTAAGACAGCTGAGAGATCTGAACTGGCTTAAGAAAAGAGTTAACGACCCTACTATATCAGAACATTATAAAAATGTAAAAAAATCTGTGGATATAAAAATTTGCAAAGAAAAAAAACAATATCACTCTGACTTAATTAACAAATCAAATAATAAAGCCAAATCTCTCTGGAGATTAGTTAATGAAAAAATGGGCAGGATCAATCAGAAAAAAGAAATCACCCTCACTGTGAATGGGACGAACTTGACAAAGAATACCGATATAGCAAACCACTTTGGGGATTTTTTCGCAAATTCTGTCAGTAACACCATACAAAGCCTCAATTTACCAAGAAATATGTGTACAACTAACGACATACGAAGCGCAAAATCTATGTTTTTTGCGCCAGTCAATGAACATGAAATAAAACAAATAATACTAACAATGAAAAAGAAATACTCTGTAGGAATTGATGAAATACCAGCTATTGTACTAGAAGAATGTGTTGAAAAAATCTCCATTCAATTATCTGAGATCACTAACTTATCTGTCACCCAAGGTGTGTTTCCAAATAAATTAAAAACTACCAAGACCATCCCTGTGTTCAAAAAGGATGATCCCCAATCTGTCGAAAACTATAGGATGATATGTATACTTAGCTGCTTTTCCAAAATCATTGAAACAGCCGTGTATAATCAGATAATCAACTACCTCAATCAAAATAATATAATAACGCCATCCCAACACGGCTTCCGCCGCAATTACTCGATAGAAACCGCTTCAATAGAACTGACACAATACATCCACGAAAATATCGACCAGAACAAATATGTGGCAGGAATCTTCTTCGATCTGACTCGCGCCTTCGATACAATCAACCCCGAATATCTAAAAATTAAATTAGAAGCGATGGGCATCAGAGGACCAATCCAGTCATGGATCCAATCTTATATGACGGGCAGGAAACTCAAGGTTCAGATTGAGGATGAGTTTTCTAGTGAATTCGATACCTTCATTGGTACCCCTCAAGGAGGGGTGTTAGGCCCACTTTTATTCCTACTATATGTGAACGACTTACCCTCATATATAAATCATGGACGCGTATTCATTTACGCAGACGACACAACAATTATAGTTGCAGCTGATGGCCTATCTGAGCTGGAAATTTCAACACAAGCAGTCATGAGTAACTTCGCACAATGGTGCAAAAGAAACCATCTTATTATAAACGAGAAAAAAACTGTGATGATCGAATTTACTGCACCGCTGAAGAATGAAAACAATTTAAAACTATTAACTAGCACTAACACTATAATTTACTCATCCAAATGCACCAAATTTCTTGGAATAGAACTTGACCATAAATTGAACTTCAACAAACAAATTGACTGCCTATGTAAAAAATTGAATAAACTTTACTTCGCGATGAATAGTCTGAAATCGAATTTTTACCGATGTCAGCTGATTAACTTATACTATGCCTTAGTCTACTCAGCGATCAGCTGCAACATAATCGTGTGGGGCAGGGCGACCGAGATAACGAGAGTATTCATTATGCAAAAGCGATTTATTCGCCTGATATTCAACTTGGACTATAGGGAATCATGTAGAGAGACTTTTAGGACAAATAGCTTGATGACTTGTACAAGCATTTACCTCTACAAGCTATTAAATTATACCCACCAGCACAAAAATAAGTTCCAAAAAAATAGTGATGTCCACCAATACAACACTCGAAACAAAAACAATGTCCACTTAAGCAAATTCAACCGTCTGCACCTGAAAAAATCTCCACTCTATGCAGGAGGATATTTCTATAACCTGCTACCAGATGAAATAAAAGCAAATGAAAATATAGTCAAATTCAAATCCACCTTGAAATCATTTTTGATTGACAACTGTTTTTATTCCCTAACAGAGTTTACTGAACAATTACTAAAATGAAATAACATATTCTCATCCCCTACATAGCACCAGGCATTATATTCCCAACTCTACATGTACGAACTTTTAATGTATACTTACGGATTGTATTGTTAGTATTTTTAGGTGTATTTTTCGTTTTTTTATTAAGATGTATTGTAATTTTACACGGTTATTAGACTTATCTCATGTCATGTAAATGATTCGAAGAGATCAATAAATCTATCTATCTATCTATCTATCTAACATTATAGTTGTATATGTGTTTGAAATGTAGAGAAAGAAAAAAGTTTACAAAATCCCTATCGATCGGTATAAAGTTTCCTCGAACATTAGTGATACATTTGAAGAGATTTTGGCAACAAAAAAAGTCACAGAGGAAATACTTACAGTGGATGTTTTACAGCATACTGTAGAATTCCATAAACAAGTCGAAAGATTTGTTTCAATACATAGCCTCATAATTTAAAATACAACATACAGAAGTAAAATTATGACATTTGAGTTATAGTTATAAAGGAAAACATGGACCACCTACTCATATAAAATGCACACATATCTTCAGGTTGTTTAGAGAGCGAAACTTCCATTCTTTGATAACGTATCATGAATTTTTATTGGTAAATAGTTGATTTTAGCTAGGTTCTGGAAAGATTCACCTGAGGCTATTGAAAATGATGTTTCATAGTAGTGTAATTGTTCACCTGCTACAATTTTTTCCTTATTTTTATGTAGGTGCAAAATTATATTTAATACCTATATAGATACTGGGCGTAGTTTGAATTTCCATATTGACAGTGGCTGGGTGTTGTGGTTTCTGAGAACTACTCCAGCCATTTCTTATAGGATTTTTTTCACAAATGCAGACATTCTGTGCTGAGAACTTTGCGCCCATATGCAGATTATGCAAATTTTTCTGACTTGAGACAGCACTGCCAATTCCTTACTAAGCATTGCTACAGTCTATAATTGATTCATGTAGAGTAGAGAATGCCATTCATGATGATCCCAGCTACTTCTGGAATTTTTTCAAGACAAAAAAGAATTATAACACTTTTCCCAACTCTTTGTTCTTGGGAGACGGAACCAGCGAATCTAGGGAATCTATTGGTCATCTTTTTGCCGATCATTCTGCCAACACATAAATACACACAACTATTTCCCGCCCAAGTTTTCGAAAGAATCTCTGAATTCAAGGACGAGTTGAGCCACATTTCTGACGGTATTCCATCATACTCCTTGAAATTGTTACTAACACCCATACTCACTTGGCATTGTAAGGAACTAGCCATTGATCAGCAACATGGTTTCACAGCTGGAAGATCCACAGTTACCAGCCTCCTAGTATATCAAAATGAAATAATCAAATGTTTCTAATCAGGCATACAAATTGTTGCAATCTATCCTGATTTTAGTGAAGTGTATGATCCCGTTAACCGTAATCTATTGGTACAGAAGTTGGTCTTGTTAGGTTTTCCTTTAATCATTTACTGGATAAGCGATTATCTCAAAAACAGGTCACAGATAGTCGAAATTAAAAACTCTGAATTAGAATAAATCATGGTATTCTCTGGAGTGCCTCAGGGCTCTCATTTGGGATCCCTACTGTTTACCTCATTTATAAACGATATTAGCAATTCAATTTATAACTGTAAGCCCTTGCTGTTTGAAGTATTGAAGTATTGAAGATTGTCGTAACAACGGGGTGTTGTTAAATCAGGGGAAATGCTTCTATATAACGTTTGCTAGAATGAATAGCAATATCATTTTCAACTATGTTTTTGACGATGTCAATCTAAATCGGTTCAATGGAACAAGATATTTGGGAATAACCTAGGTGAACCTTTCATTCACCATCCACATTAACAGTACCATCAATAAAGCTCTAAAACTTCTTGGTTTTGTCTTCAGAAATTGTAAGGATCCAACAGTGGATTCCACCAGAATTATTTCCCCCAGCCTGTATCGAAGAATAAAATTAAAGAAACTTGGTCAATTATTAGTGACATAAGAGGTAAAACAAAAAAGAAAAACTCTGAACTTTCACTTAATTCTAATATAATAAATGAGTTCTACTGTTCTATTGCTAAACAGTTGAGTAACACAATTCATGCTCCATTGATCAACTTAGAAAATATAAAAATTCAGTCTTATTTAAATGACACTGATCTTAATGAATTGTTCAAAACGCTTCATGACATTAAAAACAAAAATACTGCCGGATATGATGATATTTCCATTAAGATTCTTTTGAATTTACCACTCAATGCTCTAGAAACTTTGGTCGCCCTTATTAATATCTCATTCAGAACTGGCTCATTTCCTTCTTCCCTGAAGACTTCCGTTGTCATTTCACTACTTAAAGGTGGTGATTTAGATAATCCCTCCAATCTGCGTCCTATTTCCTTGATACCGACTTTAGCAAAAATTATTGAGAAATTAGTCAAAGTACATTTACATGAATTCTTAAAACTACACTGTATTTTAAGCAAAATCCAGTTTGGGTTTCAACCGGAAAAAGATACAAATGATGCTAACTTCTCTTTTTTATATGAAATTTACTCTAAATTGAATGCTGGTGAAGTAGCCGCCGCAATTTTTTGCGATATTTCAAATGTGTTTGATTACGTCAATCATAAAATTTTATTAAAAAAACTTCATAAATATTGATGTAGAGGAGTAACGTACACTTGGTTCGAATCGTACCTTTCAGGTCGGAGTCAAATGGTGAGGACAACGGAAGTCTCGGAGAACTCTCGGTATGACCACTCTGTACCTGCCAAAGCGTGGGGCTGGTGAATCTCTAGCCTTGGGTAGTTTTTCAAATTTCATTTTGTGTATTTTGCTTACACTGTTTAGTTCATTCTCCACTTTCGAGTACGATATGTCATCAAGTTCGTTCCATTCTTGAGGTTTCATTCGGTTGCTATGCACCAGGTGTAGTTTCGGCAAGGCATTATCCTTCTCCGCTAACTGGTCCCTTGTATGGTGGATCCATTCTCGTAGACTCTTTCACAATTCGAATATATCCGATTAGCCTGAGCTGATTTGAAAGATCGTTTCAGTAGTCATTAACCGAACAGACCGGGTTCTCACTGAAGACGAAACGTCAGTATTAGGACGAGGCGGTAATTTCGCAATCATGCCACCCACGCCAGGTACCAAACGAAAGAATCATCGCTAGTACTGAAGCGGCAATCAGGAGTCTACCGGATGAGGTAGCGGAATAAATCAGGATTTTGTGTCTGCAAATATTCTGAACAAAGCATGAAATCCAAAATGCAACATCCTATCCTAAAAAAAGATATTGCAGCCTTAAGAAGCTTGAACTCTGATGAGGGTATTACGATTCTTCAGGCAGACAAGGGAAATGCCACGGTGATTCTGAAAATGGAAAAATATAACAGCAAAATTTAAAAACTACTAAACCTTGCAAACTACCGCAAACTTAAACGGGACCACACACAATCAAAGTGGAAGAACGTTAACAAAATCATTAAATCTTCCTAGCTGTCGGAATCCATACAGAGAATTCTCAGAACAGAAGTCGTTCCTCCCAGGAATTACGTTCTTCTGAAAGTACCCAAGAACCAACATGCCACTGAGACCAATAGTCAGTGACCCAGGCTCACCGACCTATCACCTGGCAAAGCATTTCGCCTGGCTCCTCTAGCCTTATGAGGGAAAGACAAACTCCTACGTCCAGGAATCGACAGACTTCGTTGGTGACCTATCTCTGGAGCCAATGGATATTCTGGTCAGCTTGGATGTTGTGTCCTTGTTCACCAATGTCCAACTAGAAAACTAGATGGAATGACGATGGGAAGTCCACTCATCCTAGAGATAGCTAACTACTTCATGGAATGTTTCGAAAAGAAAGCAGTTAACACCTTTGAATTTAAACCATCCTCGTGGCTACGTTACGTGGATGACACCTTTGTCATCTGGAAACATAGAAGGAACGCTCTGAATCTTTTCCTAGACTACCTGAACGCGTGACACCCAAGCATCATGTTCACCATGGAGACTCAAGAGACGCAGCGGATATGACTCCTAAAAGTACTTATTGAACCATGTGGTACTTCACCAATCCACAAAGTATACTGAAAACCCTCACTCACACGGATAGGTACCTGCACGCACTATCAAACCATCATCCTAGTCAAAAGAGAGGAGTCATTTCCACTCCAACGGAACGGGCTCAAAGAATATGTAGACCAGAGCATCTAGAGGAATAACTGAAACATTTTCAAGTGACCTTGAGATTGAATGGATACAGTGTATTCGATATCAACAAGGCCATGAAACTGAAGAATTCTACGGCTCAAAACAGTGAAAAGGCTCAGATGGTTCCACGCGCGAATGTACCTTATATCCCTAGGGTCAGAAAGAGAATTGGAAAACCCTTGGGTAAACAAAATATCAAAACGGTTTTCAAACCCACCAAAAAGGTACAACAAAGCCTCAGGTTGGCTAAAGACAAAAGGGGCCCACTATCAGCAGCAGGAGTTTATTGCTTACCGTGCACTTGTGGGAACCACCAGAAGATACATTGGAGCAGGGCTGAAGAAGCATGAAAAAAATTGCAGACTAGGCCAAACGGATAAGTGGGCTATGGCAGAACATGCACTGAGTGAAGGAAATCACGGGATTCTGTTTGCCCCCGAACAGGGATACCATAGCTGATTGGTAAGGGATGCAATAGAAATCCACAATCGTACGGATAATTTCAATAGAAAAGAAGCTGTAAACCCTAATTGAATATGGAATCCCAATCTAAGAAGAATGGCAAACAGCATGACGGAAGGTAGAAAAGGATCGACGAATATTATTGACAATTTACTTGAATCAACATAAACACAAATTACATAATATTCCTAAGCCGGGTACAAGTAATAGCTCACCAAACTACTGAAGAAGTCAACAAATATACGGGTTACGCAGCCGTAATTTCCAGTCATTGGAGATCTTAACTCATGATGTATAAACATCTGAGGAAGCTAGCCAGTCAGGCCAGCGAAATGTCAGGAAGAAATTTAAAAAATCCACGGCCTTCCAACTCGAGAAATAGTGACACAGGACATTCATTGTCAGTCCTGGACTTTTGAAACAACCTAGTGCTATCTGTTCTAGATATTTTCTCAGATCATTAATGGTTGCAATGACCAGTGCAAACGTTTTTGAAAATCTATTAAATTAAACCAGATAAAAGTATTTGTTTGAAGGTGGTTGACAATGTTTTGTGGTGTATTTCATCAGTTCGGACTTCCATTGTCTAATCTAATATAAAATGATTT
>WOGJ01189358.1:0-11643 GCA_015342185.1 Leptinotarsa juncta | reverse complement strand
AGTATTTTGATTAAGAACTCATTATTTCTTGTAAAATTGAAACGATGATAATTCATATCAGTTTTGTGGGAGAAAAGTTCATGAAAATTCATTGTTGCAGAGCCCTGAAGGAAAATTCAACGGAGTTCGAAACGAAATTGATCCTGTTACCGAACCAATCTTTCTTCAGAAAAATGATTAGAACATCAAACTAGTTAATTAATAAAAATAGTTATCGGAAAATATTCTTAATTTTTTGAACCTATCTCGTGAAAAATATAGTTGAGACAAAATTGTTTCAGTGGTAAATTTCATTATCGAAAAGAACAATTGTGAGAATATAAGTTTCGTCACATTAGGGCAGAAGCAATTGCTATAATTAAGCAAATACAAAGAAATTACTTCAACCAGATCAATGTACCAGACCTAACTCTGGTAGAAAAACTATTGAATTAAAGATTTCCACGAAATCCTGTTTAGAAGTTGTATCGTTAAAAAACTTCAAGAACATTTTTTTAAATAACTGATGAATGGCTAATGATCCCGAAATCGGTCTTCAAGTATGCCCGTTCCAAAATTGAAGGTCCTCTCTTTCAGTTGTATTACCAATTGCATATGCAGGAAATTTTCTGTGAAGATTCCTTCACTGTCGCCTGTTAGTTATAATCCCACGCTCTTCGTGGTATCAGCCAGGGGAGTACTTGATTTCTGATAGGCGTCAGTCCGATCAACCCACTGTGTACGTATATCCGAGACTGACTTGAACGTTAAAAGTTCATTTCTTTTGATTTGTTTAGTGCCAGTCTTCAAGCGTAGCCCACTGACTGATGAGAAAGTTTTTCTTCCTTTTTGGGGGGAATCGGGCAAATTCCCGATATACAGTTGGTTAGTACCTCGTCCACTAGATGGAGTGACATTTTGTTGTTCGCCCCAACTTAGGAAGAGGAATGAAATACGATGATGGCCACTATCTTGCACTGATGAGTGGCTAATGAGTCCGAAACCGGTCTGTGAATATGCCCATTCCAAAATTGAAAGTCGACTCTTTCATTTGTATTGTTAATCGCATATGCAGGAAATTTTCTGTGAATATTTCTACACTGACGCCTGTCGAATATAATGCACCGCCCTTCGTGGTATTAGCCAGGGGAGTAAGTGTTTTCTGATAGGCGTCAGTTCATTCAACCTACTGTGTAGGTATATCCGAGACTGTCTTGAACTTTTAAAGTTAATTTCTTTAGATTTGTTCACTGCCAGTCTAACAAGGAAAAATTAATAATAATACACGTTCTCATTTTTCATTTATTTCATTTATGAAAATGAATTAATACAATGTTTAAATAAAGAAAAGGTGGCAACACAATATCATTACAATTTTAAAGACATGGAAGAAGAGAACCACATTGAACACCAATAGATGTAAAATATAGCAACGTTCAAATGTTCGCCACGATTTCTTTGAGGACCGCAACGTTTTGTGGCATATTTGCATACACCTGCCACTTAAAATGAAAATCAGGGTCAGTTACCAACTGCTCCAGAACGCCTTCAGCGAATACACGTCGTTGTCTAATATAAAAACCCTTTATTTTTCCTTTCTTCAGGAGCAAGTGTTACCCTAGGAATAGTGGAGGACAAGCCACTAATCTCAATAAAGGAAACTGTCAAAGATATCTTCCTTTGAGTTGAATTGTAGACTGGCAACATACAATTCCTAGACATTCTCTTTCCTGGTCAAATTCATTACGAAGTCCTCGTCAGATCAGCAACATGAGCTGAATTAATTTTTTTGGAAAGGCTAACCTTTTTATTAGATATATCTCCTTCCGAAACAGCTTCAAACTTTCTCTTTCTACTTTCAGGGTTACTGTCATTCTTGATAATTCCAGAATTCTTTTCTCGTTTGATAAGGCCTGGCGCCAAATACTGTGACAATTGTTTCCTCTTAACATGCTTTGCATCCAAAGTCATTCCATCTTTCATAACTTGAACATTTATTGCATGCTTCATGATATGATCCGTAAATGATATAAATTCTCCTCTAAGATCGATACTGGAGTCTGTCCTAGCAAATTCCAGTCCAATAAACCACATAGAACATATTGTGTTAGGTTCGCTTTGGGACTCCAGAATCGGGAATCTTTCAGGATTCATGTGTGCAAGGTTTATGTACTGATGTCTTTCTAGATATCCTGAAAATATACAAAATTATCATAAACATTAGGAAAATATTAAATCCATACATAAATGTTCTCCTAATTTATGATTGAATTCGTTAAAGTCATTCAATTTTAGGTTGAAAATTAATATTTCATGGCATAATCTGAATAAAATGACGAAATTGCAACTGTAAATGCGAGAACTTTCTCAAATCAAAAAGATATGACTTCCTATGACTGCCTCTCACAAGGAACTAAAGCCAAACTCGAAAAAATAAAAATGAAAAACGCAAATATAACTTTTCATGCCGCAAGAAAAACTTAATCAAAATTACAAACGTCTGACATTCAACGGCTTGTACCATATTCGAATTTGTTAAAATTTTATTTCAAGATTATAGTTTCTCACCTATAAGAATCCTGGCTTTGCTTTCAACTAATCCACACCACTCCAAATGATCACTTGCATTACTTGCCTTCACAAGCAGTACAATAAAATGCTTGTATTTTGTAAAAAATGCTGGCTGCTCAAATAATTTTTCCCAATTGCTCTTTCCAAGCATGATGTCATCAGTAATAGACAAGCCCTTCTTGAATTCTTCTATCAAAACTGTCCTTGTGGAAATGGTCACATTGAATGCTGAATTTTGTTGTGGATAAGCAGGTGTGATAATTGGCATTATATGATAACGATCTTGAATGTTTACCTGTTCAAACATGAAATTTTTTTATTACAATACAGAACACTATTGTGATTGGATTTAAAATGGTGAGTTTCGTCAATTGGCTGTTGCCTCCATATAGAGAATAATCCTTCTAACGGATAGCTGAGGCGCCTTATTTTCAAATGGAAACTATCTAGAATTAGTCAGCCATATGTAGTGACTACCCTTATCCCAGTGCATCGATTTCATGAACGAAATTCTATAACCAACTGACTGATCCGCTCTGATTATTTAAAACTCGTGTAATGAGGCGTATGCCAAGAAAAGTATGGTAGTCGAATGTCAATTGCTACTGAATAATCATAAGGTTTGTTTTCTAATAAATAGTTAACACAAACCTGAATATTAGTGGAGTTTTTTCCCAACACCAAACCGTTATTTTGAATCTTGACTCGTGTTTCGCTCATCTTGAAGGAGAAAATGATCACCTTAATCAGTTAACCAATTTAATGATCACTTTATTCAGTTGATCAGTTTAATCTTTCGCTTGAAGATGATCACTTGGTGATCGAATTACGTGTTGAGATATTAAAATAATAGTGTTGGGAAAAAACTCCAGTAGTATTCATTACTACATCAAAGTTTCCAAACAGTGCATTAAAGCACGACGCAAATACGGTCTGTTCATGAGTTACAAAAAGCATACATACCCTAGGATCCCACACAGGAAATCCAAGGTTGTGGGTAGAAAGATCTCTCAGCAAAATGGGACGTGGCCACTTCCACTTTGAGCAAAGAAGAAAACATTTATGCACCAATGTTGAAGGTGCAGCATTTGGATACAGCTGACAAGTTCTTGCTACCAGCAAAGCCCAGGAAACACCCCCCAAAAATCCTAGAACGTTACTGTAAATGCCGTGCCCTGAAAACGAAAAATAAGCGTTAAATTTATACTATAGAAAAAGTATTTAATAAGTATAAAGGCAGAAATAAGTTTGGAATGAATAATAAAGACAAAATGATGTTCGCCTTTTCTAGTCGAGTTACATGAAAATTTTTGCTTTTCAGGATTGTTCACTGTTATTTATTTCGACTGAGTTTTGACAGGTGTGAGACAGGTCACTTCTAAGAACCCCTCAGAACAAACGACAGAATGATGTATGCTTGAATGTTAGGCGTTCAGAAAATGTATAACAACTTTTAGGAACATAATGTTTCTTCATCGAATAGCATAAACTAAAATATTTTTATATTGTAGGGAATTGAACGAGTTTCATAAAAAAGGTAGTGAAAAATCAGCAAACTCATCGTTTTTTATTCCCCCAACCTTTATCACTGGTAACTCAATAACATGGAAAATACTTACGTTTCGCCCATAGTTTAATAGCTCTTAACGCAAGTCTGAAGTTTTCTTTGTTTGGAACCAGCCTCAAAATCTCATCATTCACTCGGCAACCATTCAAACTCCGTACACATCTTTCATCTAAATTTTTCAGTAACATATCATCACGTAAATCTATTGAATCTGGAATTTCTTTCAGAGCTAGTCTTGCGAATACCAGATCAATCTCAATCCCTTCAAAATTCATTTTGATCACTGGTACGTAAGCTTCTTGTACTGCCTGAAAAAATGAAGTAATAAAAAAATGGTTTTAGTTTATCTAATTGGTGCAATTTACTTACCCTGAGGTCTGCTACTTCGGGTTGTGCCTTGAGAAGTTTATAAAGAGATGAAAAGAATTCAACTCTGCTAATGTGTCTAGGAGCAATACAGAGTGCATCGATATCTGAACCTTTGCCGTGAACCTGAAAGCATTACATTAACACATGAGTAAATATGTTTCCATTACAGAAATTCAGGTTTAGGTTTATAATTTGTCTACCAGACGTTTTAACCTGTCAACGAGTATCTACAGTTTCATAACTGTTTAGTTAGTTAGAAAGAAGTATGGTAAAGAGGCTAGTGCTTGACATATCTTTCATATCACAATCAGGTCGGTGCTTAACAAGATAACTGACCTAAACTATTGAAATATATACCTACTTGTGATAATTAAAAAGTTACATATTCACAAAAATGTTTCTATAATATATTAATTTTACTTTGTTGTGGCTGTCCTGCATAGTATAAAGAAATAAATATTTAGAAATAAAACCTGGAACAGTATGTTCTGCGTAGGTAGTTGGGAAAGATTAATATTTGACAAATTTTTATGATTATGTAAAAGTTTTATGACCAACTGACTGATCCGCTCTGTTCATTTTAAATTTGGGTAATGAGACGTATGCCAAGTATGGTAGTGGAATGTCAACTGCTACTGAATAATCATAAGGTTTGTTTTCCAATAAATAGTAAACCCAAACCTGAATATTAGTGGAGTTTTTCCCAACATCAAACCGTTATTTTAACATCTCGACACGTGTTTAGCTCATCTTGAAGAGGAAGATGATCACCTTAATCAGTTAACCATTTTATGATCAGTTCATTCAGTTCATTGGTTTAATCTTTCGCTTGAAGATGATCACTTGGTGATCGAAACACGTGTTGAGGTGTTAAAATAACAGTGTTGGGAAAAAACTCCAGTAGTATTCATTACTACACCAAAGTTTCCAAACACTGCATTAAAGCACGACGCAAATACGCTCTGTTCATCAGTTACAAAAAGTATACATACCCTAGGATTCCTCAGAGGATATCCAACATTGAGAGTAGAAAGATCTCTGAGCAAAATAGGGCGTGGTCATTTCCACTTTGAGCAAAGAAGGAAAAATTTATGCACCAATGTTGAAGGTGCCACATTTGGAAACATCTGGCAAGTTATTGCTACCAGCAAAGCCCAGGAAACACCACCCAAGAATCCTAGAACGTTACTGTAAGTAAATGCCGTGACCTGAAAACGAAAAATAAACATTAAAATTATACCATAGAAAAAAATATTGAATAAGTATAAGGGCAGAAATAAGTTTCGATTTAATAAAGACAAATTATGTGAGCCTTTTCCAATTGAGTTACATGACAATTTTTGCTTTTCAGGATTGTTCAGTGTCATTTATTTCTATGTATTTACCACTTTTATTTGTAAATAACGTTACTTCAGTTTCGCCCTATATGGACATTTCCAAACTTTAAGCAGTAAACTATTGTTAAATAGTTAAAAATAAGTAGTAAAAAACATAGAAATTTTCATTTCTCTTTTCATTATTATCTCCTACCACGTAGTAACGGCTACATCCATCAATTTATTGTCATTTATTTCGACTGAGTTTTGAAATATATGTATTTTTTCGCTACAATCCCCATTTCGGAATGACTCCTGTTCCAGTTGCAACATTGCATTCCATCTCAATCGTCTAAATCTTTGGAATGAAGCAGCGGGGCGAATGCCAATTGGCCTGTTAAATATTTTATAGCTGTCATTGTTGTTTTTTGGTGTAATTCTGGATACTTTGTGAAACCCGGTGTGAGACGGGTCACTTCTGAGAAGCCCCCAAAACAAACGACAGAATGATGTATGCTTGAATGTTAACCGTTCAGAAAATGTATAACAACTCTTAAGAACATGTGTCTTCATCGAATAGCACAAACTAAAATATTTTTATGTTTTGGGGAATTTAACGTATTTAATAAAAAAGGCAGTGAAAAATCAGCAAACACATGGTTTTTTATTCCTCCAATCTTTATCACTGGTTACTTAATAACTATGAAAATACTTACGTTTCACCCATAGTTCAATAGCTCTTAACGCAAGTCTGAAGTTTTCTTTGTTTGGAACCAGCCTCAAAATCTCATCATTCACTCGGCAACCATTCAAACTCCGTACACACCTTTCATCTAAATTTTTCAGTAACATATCATCACGTAAATCTATTGAATCTGGAATTTCTTTCAGAGCTAGTCTTGCGAATACCAGATCAATCTCAATCCCTTCAAAATTCATTTTGATCACTGGTACGTAAGCTTCTTGTACTGCCTGAAAAAATGAAGTAATAAAAAAATGGTTTTAGTTTATCTAATTGGTGCAATTTACTTACCCTGAGGTCTGCTACTTCGGGTTGTGCCTTGAGAAGTTTATAAAGAGATGAAAAGAATTCAACTCTGCTAATGTGTCTAGGAGCAATACAGAGTGCATCGATATCTGAACCTTTGCCGTGAACCTGAAAGCATTACATTAACACATGAGTAAATATGTTTCCATTACAGAAATTCAGGTTTAGGTTTATAATTTGTCTACCAGACGTTTTAACCTGTCAACGAGTATCTACAGTTTCATAACTGTTTAGTTAGTTAGAAAGAAGTATGGTAAAGAGGCTAGTGCTTGACATATCTTTCATATCACAATCAGGTCGGTGCTTAACAAGATAACTGACCTAAACTATTGAAATATATACCTACTTGTGATAATTAAAAAGTTACATATTCACAAAAATGTTTCTATAATATATTAATTTTACTTTGTTGTGGCTGTCCTGCATAGTATAAATAAATAAATATTTAGAAATAAAACCTGGAGCTGCAACTACCTGCACAGTATGTCCTGCGTAGGTAGTTGGGTAAGATTAATATTTGACAAATTTTGGTGATTATGTAAAAGTTTTATGATATTTAAAGATAAATTTCTAAGATAAGGTATAGATTTATGAGAAAAATTAATAGATGAATTATCATTACAAAAATTTCTGCAAGTATTGAAATTCCTAAGATAAGAATTCTCAAACAATATGCCCTAAGATGTCTGAGATATTTTGCTAGAGGGTGTGCGAATTTTTCTATTTTTTTTCAAACAGGTCATTCAATTGATTTTCATCGTTTTTTTATGAAAAGAATAGTAATCCATAGATTTTGTCAAAGCAGCAAAGTGTAATGGTATGAGACAATGAAAAAATTTACATGATTTACAATTCTATATCACTCAATTATTAAGGACATACATACGAGGGAACTGAGAACCATCAATGTTCCAAAAAGCAAAAATTTTAACTGTTCGAAATCTACAAACGACAACACCCCGAAGTCGAAACTGGTGCGAGCGAAAGATTACCGATGTCTCAACTTCTTTGGTGTGATTCCTATCATTTTAAACATGATATATTAGGATTATTTAAAAAAGTCAAAATGTTCAAATAACCTATAAAGTTATTTATCTAATGAGGGAATACACTACGAACAAATTCTTGGTACACTAATGGGAGCCACTATTCACATTTCAAAGCGTAATGGACGATCTTTTCGAATATGGACCTCCTAAAGTAAGTTCTGAAATTTCCCTGCTTAAAAAATACGTTGACGATGCAATTTGTGTAATACTTTACGCCAAATCTTATGAAATTTTTGAGGTTGTCAACAGATATGATCAAACACTGCAGTTCACTACCGAAATAGAGTTAGTCTTAGAACTGACAAATCCTTGATCACTGATTGGTATACAATTCAGGAAGATATATTTGTTTTCGCATCATAAAAAATCAATGAAATCTAATTGAATACTCTGCTTGAATATGAATGGCTAATGTTACGGTTCCTGCAAAACCCTTTATAGTGACAATTATACAACAAACTATTTTAATTAACTTTTCAATATGGATTTTCATCAAGTACCGGCCAGTTATGTTGAATTAACTCATGTTAATCTGTTGATCAATCGACAAAATACACAGTCCATTAAAGAGAAATAAATGTAAAACTACTCACACCAAGTCTGTAACTACCAAAGGTATAAAGTTTGCCCCCCAATTGTTCTGCCATACTTTCAGACATATTACGTTTCATGCAAACGTCTTTAGTCCATTGCCTGACTAAGTTTTCTAATTTTCCTAAAATATGCATGCGTTGATTAAGTTCCTGTTCAGATTCGAACACATCGAATGATTTCAATGATTCTTCTAGTTCTTTCGTCTTTATCAAATCTGATGGTTTAGGACCAGCAACAGATATTGCAGGTGTCATCCCCAGAGTTGTCAGCTTTTCATCATTTCGCTGGGCATTATCCTCTTTGTTTTGTGAAGTTGACATTTTGAATGAATGGATATCGAAGTTTGGAACACTACACAAATAAAACAGTAACCACAGTCTCTTTGACTACACATGCAACACTATAGTGTTTAATTATTGAGGACTATATATGGAAATCCAAATTACCTAAGTTCTACCTAGTTACCTAACAAAACTAGTACTACCTAATCATTTACTCAAATATACCAACTTCTAGAAAATTAACAGAAATACTTTACTACCTGTCTAATTTCGTATACTCTCAATAAAAATTTTTCATAAACGTTAGGTTAGGTTAGGCCTCTCTCTTTCATAAAACAAATTGTAGGCTTCAATTAATGCAATACATCACCGAAACACTTCGTTCGACTATCGTCAAACTTAACCTCCTTTGACCGCAAATAATTCGGTCAAAGGAGGTGTACATAGTAGACAAGCTTCAACTACCCAATATCTATGATCAGTTCTAATCACTGTATTGTTATGATATATTTATTTAAACAATTCTATTTTGGGGTTAATAAATAATGAATAAATCTAAAGAAATTAACTTTTAACTTTCAAGACAGTCTCGGAAATACCTACACAGTAGGTTGAATGGACTGACACCTATCAGAAAACAACCAGGACTCAATTCAACGCCCTTCGTGATATTAGCTAGGGAAGTGGTAGGCGTCAGTCCATTCCACCTACTGTGTAGGCGAGACTGGCTTGAACGGTGTAAAGTTCATTTCTTTAGATTTGTTTACTGCGAGACTTCAAGCATAGTCCAATGACTAATAAAAAAGTTTTTCTTCCTTATTCAGAGGAATCGGGTAAATTTCGCATATGCAGTTGGTTAGTACCTCCTCCACTACATGGAGTGATATTTTGTTGTTCGCTCCAACTTAGGAAGAAGAATGAAATACTCTGAATGAATTCAGATTTCCAATTATGGAATATCATTGACTTTAGGCCGATGATGGCCACTATCTTGCACTAACAAGTAGTTAATGAGCCCGAAACTTGTCTGCAAGTACGCACGCCCGTTCCAAAATTGTTGGTCGACTCTTTCAGTTTTATTGCCAATTGCATATGCAGGAAATTTTATGTGAAGATTTCTGCACTGACGCCTGTCGGATATAATGCAACGCCTTTCATGGAATTAGCCAGGGGAGTAGTTGTTTTCTGATAGGCGTCAGTTCATTCAACCTACTGTGTAGATATATCCTAGACTGGCTTGAATGTTCAAAGTTCATTTCTCAAGACTTGTTCACTGCTAGTCTTCAAGCATAGTACACTGACTAATAAGGAAAATTATTAATAATACACGTTATCACTTTTCATTTATTTCATTTATGAAAATGAATGTATACAATGTATGAATAAAGAAAAGGTGGCAATATATAATATAAAAACCCTTTATTTTTCCTTTCTTCTGGAGCAAGTGCAACCCTAGGAATAGTGGAGTGTAGACTGGGAACATACAATTCCAAAATTTTCTCTTTCCCGATCAAAATCATTGCGAAATCCTCGTCACATCAGTAACATGATCGGGAATAATTTCTTTGGAACTGCTAACCTTTTTGTTAGGTATCCGAAACAGCTTCAGACTTTCTCTTTCTACTTTCAGGGATACTATCATTCTTGATAATTCCAGATTTCCTTTCTCGTTTCATAAGGCCTGGCGCCAAATATTCTGACAACTGTCTCCTCTTAACATGCTTTGCATCCAAAGTCATTCCATCTTTCATAACCTGAAAATTTATTGCATGCTTCATGACGTGATCCGTAAATGATTTGAATTTTCTTCTAAGCTCGATACTGGAGTCTGTCCTAGCAAATTCCAGTCCAATAAACCGTGTTATGTTAGGTTCTCTTTGGGACTCCAGCATTGAGAAGCTTTCAGGATTGATATGTGCAAGGTTTTGCACATAGATATCCTGAAAATATACAAAATTATCAAAAACATTAGGAAAGTATTAAATCTATACAAAAATTTTCTCTCAATTCATGATTGTATTCATTATAGTCATTCAATTTTAGATTAAAAACGAATATTTTATGGTATAATCTGAATAAAATGACGAAATTGCAATTGGAAATGCGAGAACTTTCTCAAATCAAAAAGATATGACTCGAGAAAATAAAACTGAAAAATGCAAATATAACATTTCATGCCGCAAGAAAAAATTATTATAAAATAGGAGGTATGTTCAGAAAATTGTCTATTTTTTTATTATTATTAATTCATTCGTCCACATTAATGTTGTTATTGAGTATGGGTCATAAATCCAATTTACCATATGACAATTGATGTTGAACATATGATTGGTACATCATAAATGATCGAGAAAGAAAAGATAGAACAGATTCACACATTTTGAATGATAATAATACTTTAACACAAGACAAAAATCAAATCGAAACAAATCCAATTCTGATCCAAAGACCTCCAATCAATTGAGTGAAAAATAATTTTCCTGAAGCCCTTAATGAAAATACGAATAAAGACAGAAGTTCCTCTTCCCATAATACAGAGGTAAAACTCACATATCACAAAATTACGTGTATAGAAAATATATCTGATAAACTTGGAATGCTACTCAGTACCGAATAAATTAAAGTTACCTTTTCAAATGGAAATACAGTTGAAAATCATTTTTTTTATACAACACCACAAGACATACATCCAATATAGTGTACAAATTGAACTGTGGAAGCTGTCACAGGACGGTATCTGTAAACTTTTGTGTTAGTTTATCTTTATGAAAAGATCAGCTTCCGCACCGATGTTCATCACCTGAACTTGAGATTCAAACATCATTTAGCCACATCATCCTATAAAACTTCATTATTTCGATGCTCCTTT
>WOGJ01189222.1:0-10495 GCA_015342185.1 Leptinotarsa juncta | reverse complement strand
CCGCTATATACTATCTACATCTCCATCAGTTATGACCCGTTTGTCCTTCTGACAGACAACAGTTGAAAGGGTAAGGGAGCCAGGTTCCAACCTGCTAGAAACCAAGATGACTGGGTCGTAATGCATGCGTTAGATTTATTTCTAATCGGAAATTCCCTGATCAAGTGAGACAAACTATCAGTTAAATTGGATGGCTAAAATGCGCCTCAACTATAGGCTGTTCATGTTAAGAAGAGAATGACGTCATTTTTGGTAACTTTGAATATCCAACATAACAACGTTAAAATTCCCAATGAAATGAGTTCAACAGCAATGAAACTAGTAACATTTCATTTTGTAAGTTGCTCAACTGATAGTAAAATTTCAGACGTTGCCGAATCGAAAAAAAACTCGCAAAACGGTCACTCTTTCTTTTCAGAACTAATCATTTCTTTTGATAAGACCTGCGTATATTCAATATGCCTAAAGCATTTTCGAAATAGTCCCAACAAATACTATAAGTAAGTAAGGATAATAGCAATAAAACATATCAACAGTGCAAAAAAATTAGAAAGTTCGAAACAGTGCACATGTTAGCAAAGCCGTAACTTGTCATCTTGTGACGTCATTCTCTTCTTACTGTGAACAACCTACATTCACACTCTCTAGGTTTGTTCTAGTTCTAACATCCGAGAAACTATTTGGAAACTGCTCAAGACATGATGCGTGCAATCAAAAAATCTCAAACAGTCCGAAATAGTCTCGGACACTTGTTTAAACCAGAACGCTTTTGAGGAGACCACTGTGCCACCTATCGTATATATGAAAAGATGAAGACGAGAAAATACTATTGATCATGTCCATTTTGTTATGTAGCGTATCTTTATAGTCAGTTCAAATGTTATCCACCCTCAATCATCAATTATTCAAATCAAATAAATGAAAAAACATCCTAGCAAATATCTCAAACAAATTTCCACATGAATGAGCAACGGGAACAGTTCTAAACAGTTCAGCCTCGAGAGCAAGAACGATTCGGGACGGTTCCAAACAGTTTAGGATCATTTCACAATCGAAACCAGAGCAGATTCAACAGTCCGAAATTATCCTCAATAAACCAGAACGCTCTATATCAACAGCGCATGATCCTGATGTCCTAGAACCTGAATTTCGTTGAACCAGAACAAACCTTTTAAATATGATTCTGGCTGGAATAGACATGCAAATTTGAAGAAAAAAAGTATTCAAGTTTGATTTTCATTAGAATACCGAATGTTTGAAAATATTTTAATTATTTGCAAGATTGAGAAAACTGCAAATAGAATAATTAGAAAACAAGATAACCATTAGATATATATGACAAGGTTAGAATAAAATACCTTTTGGTTTCCACTTTGGGTTATCGGCTTTACATGAGAAGGCAATAACCGAGTAATAATGAAAATATTGGGCTAGTAAAGGCACTGCTTTGTTTTTGGTATCTCTTGATAAAATTCCACGAGAAATACATTCTATTTGGGCAAACAATTCAATACTTTTCTCTATTTCCGATGCCAGTCTGAAAGTTAATAAAAGCATTGTGCAATCTTAGAAAATATTAAAAAAACTTACTTTTTTAGTATCTTTGTTCTCTGAAAAGAATTCACATCAATCCATTTGGTTTTCTCGTTGCATTTCATCAAAACGTTTGTTATAGTATCAATCTCAGGTACAATGATTTTGTATAGAATTTCACCAGTAATACAATCATTCAGTTTTGTTGGTGTTCCCACTGGAGCTTCGCTACTTTTTTCAATATAAGTGAAAAATGAATTTTCGTAATTTTTAAACCATTCCTTTAAAATATAGGTTATTGTCAAAATTAATAATTACATTTTCATTTATTATAATTATGCTTACAATGGCTTTGTTTAAATTTTCAAAATTTTCTCCATATTCCATGGTTGCAAAAATGTCTGCTATTTTAGTAGTTTTCACTTTAGATTTATCTTCCATTTTCAGCAGAAATATTGAATTAGGTATATTTAATAATGTTGAACCATCAGTTATCTTTTGATCTGTTTAGATTGATTGAGCCAACTTAACCTTACAATCTACATTATCACATAGACATAATTTTATCTTGTATTAACACTTCAAATTGCAATAATCAACAGTTGTACGATTCTATATGAGTAACTTACTGTGTGTTGTGATGGGATAATTTTTTGTGAATCTGCATTTTTTTCAGATACTTTTCCTGAGAAATGTTGAATATATCAAGATATTGCAAAAATTCCTCTCTTATATCTCAAAGTAAACAACTCTTGGGAATTTCATCAAGAAATCTGGTACAAAATGGAATATCAAGAACATACATGACATCAGTTTTCAAAAGACCAACTAAAAACTTCAAGGTGATTATTAGTTATAATGGTTTAGACAAGTTAAGAGCGAGGTTAAGAGGTAGAACAGTAATCTTTGAAGCAAAACGAATCTGAAAAAATAACCTCCTGAAAAGTCGATTGTAATACCTTTATACTCTGGCGAAGAATGAACCGAATTCAAACCCTGCCCACCCACGCCCGAACTCTCGATGTTTGTTATACCAACTTGGTTAGTGTTGGATTCAATATTGGCAAGACCTACTCTAGCTAAAATCATGGAAAAAACAAATTGTTGAGTCATGTTTTTGAATAAATACAATATTAATTTGATTTTCAGGAATAAAAAAATACTAATAACACTTCATTCTTCTTTCTACAAGGAGTATACAGGCTGTTCAAGATAAGGAGGTCAAAAATGTCAACTTTCAATAGAATTATTGTCAAAAAAAGCTGAAATATAACGGCTATCCATATAAAAAAGTGAAAAGTCTCATTATTTTTTCGAAGACAAAATTTATTAAAAATCTGTTAATGCCATTGTATACAGCTTGTAAAGCTGTTCATTATTTGGAATGTCAGAGGCATTTGAGGCTTCTGATTAAACAACTTGAAATTATACAACTTCGATGAAAAATTAATAACCCCTACCCAAGAGAAAGTAGACAACATTCTTCAAAGAAAGGTGTTTTTAGGTCACTTAGGACTCAATACTACTCCTAGGCTGTTCTGAATTGCATGAATGCCTGGCACAGAGGTGCCAGGCACCTATATATAATATATATAATTCTTTTCAACAAAATTCTTGTATTAGAAAGAGTAACAGCCTCAACATAATTCCTAAGAATAATTAGATATCTATAAATTCATTTACAATAATTTTACATTTTATGTTAGTGATCAAAATGTTTTTTCCCGTATTTTGCTTTAGTTTTTGTTTAAATGAAATGAATAAAAACACTTTTGTCCAAATACCACTGGTAGATTTTATTTATACGACCGGTTTTGGGTTTGACCCCAGTATCAAGTATAAAACAGTTTTATACTTGATAAAGTCGTATAAATAAATCTACCAGCAGTATTTAGACAATAGTGTTTTTATTCATTTCATTTAAGTGATCATGAATTACCATAAAGTAAACAAGTCATCAATTACACATTTTAGTTTTTGTAATGATTACCTGAACTATATTGTACATGTAATTCTCTATAATCTAAGTATGTGTTTATATACTACTTCTAACTTGTTTATGATAATGTAAAATATCAATCAAAATTTCTTATTTAAACTTTCCACTTTTGCTGTGTACTTCTAATGAAGGCCTACCTCAATCAACAGTATCAAGTGGTGAAAACGTGTATCCAATAAATTATCCATCAGCCCTGGAATGCTTCAGAGGTCAATATTGGGATGTCTTTTTTTGCTATATATCAACGATATCATTAAACATTGTTGTAAACGTCGGTTCTTTTGCTGATGTCATTGTGTCAATATCCCAAACCAAATTGTCTCTTTGGTGTGCTTTGGGAGACAGACATAGACATAGCCATCGGCTCCATCTAGAACCGTCCCTCTACATTTTATTGACAACAAATTGTAATTTGATGATGATAATTGATTGATTTTTGGTGGCTACAAATAAACAAGATGTTTTGGCAGCAATACCTCTTAAAAATCGCATATCATTTCTGGGTTGTAAACAGCTATGACCTTATCAACAATACTTTTGTATTGCAGAAAAGGTGTTATTTTTTGCTAGGCAAAATTCTCAAAGATGTCATTCACAGACAACAAACTAATTTGTTATCCTAGGTAGGTGTTACTTCGACTGTAACGATAAGTCTAATAGACACCTGAAGAGGCTATATTATATTGAAACATGTGTTCAGCTTTGTGAATTATCAAGTGAAGTATTACAAGACAGTGTTCTTCGAAAACAAATTCATTTTCTAAGTATCACTGTTGCGTAATTTCACTTAACTTTAGTATAATATTCATAATATTGTTTTTCCTTGATTATTTGAAAGTCATTAGTGTATTTTGTATTTTCTAATTCCTATTTTTTTCTAGTTTGTTAATTTTTGGCGTAAGAATGCAACTGTGGCAGTAAGATTGAATTCAGATGTTTCCAATAAGGGGCAGAAAGCAGTTGGCTATTGGCTGCTAACTTGTAGTGGCATGGTTTTTGTAGCTGTTGTTATAGGTATAGTAACAACATATTATATTGTATTGGTTAGTATTTGTATGGTGTTAGATGAGGTAATCAAAAAAACTGTTAAGTGAATAATTGTTTACTTGATATCTATCAGTTACTGTGATATTTTATTTGTATTTATAATGTGAAATGGAATAAAACAAATTAGACCAACCCATATTTATTTTCATTTTGCTAAACCCTCACATCAAACATAACCAACGAATGTTCAATTAGGAATTTATGAAGAATATGCGAAATAAAATATCACTCGTTATTGTTTTTAGTCCGTCACTACTGGAAATATGAATATTTTAGACCAAAATTAATACCTAATTTCAATGAAAGTATTCAATCATATTTTTTGTAAATCATATAGGCGGCGTAACAAGATTAACAGAATCTGGATTGTCAATGGTGACATGGAAATTGTTGGGAGAAAAAATGCCAAGATCCGAACAAGAGTGGCAAGAAGAATTCAACAGATACAAGCAATATCCTGAATTCAAAATGTAAGTGTACAACCAAATATTGTTTTTCTCTGAATTCATATATATTTTCTGTTACAATTTCCACTTGCTTGGCTTAACAATAATTCAGTAGCATTTAAAATTAACATTAAGGGACAGAAGTGAATAGGTATATATTAATAAGTATAAGTAAATATGATTAAATGTCTGTCTCAAGTAACTATATGTTATAATGAGTGGAATGTTGCATACTAATTATCGTGGCAAATAATGTTACAATGAATATTTTAATTTGTTATATAAAATTCAATGCATTCAGCAAACTCATTTTTGAATATATGCACAGCGTTCATATGCATTAATTCTGAAGGTGGACTGTTGAATAGAAACAGTCCTTTACTAATAGTGATTTAATTTTCAAATTAGTGTTCATATAAAAATCATTTGAAAAACTTCTATGAGTACCATGACCTGTGATTGATCTGTGAGATAAGTTAGTAATATACATGACCGATCCTAGCGAATGTACAGTGCAGTGTCTATACTGAATTTAAAATTTTTAAATAAAACCTAAAATAAGTCGAATAATTATGCTGAATCTTAAATAGTTATTGGAAACTTCATTTCATTTTTGTTTAACTTTTTACTCGTATATGAGTAAAGAAGTTTAAACGTTAACGTTAAGTATTAGTCTAAATATGGAAATTTTTCTATAGGAACTACATTATTGGATTCTATTTTGTTTGCACCTGGTAACATATTGTTTTTCAATTTTAATATAGAGGTCAACATATAGTTCATACTTTGTGTTACCTAAGTCAACAATGAAGTACTTGATATTTCTTCAATAGTGGTAACTTCATTACAATTCAGTTTTGCATCATATTACTATTTCGTGATTTTTGAAAAATATGAAATTATTCAAATAAAAAACAGAATTGTATTGTAATAATCAAAATCTGTGAAAATAGATATCGACTGATATATGATAAGTTTCGAAAATTTTCGTACTTTGTTATTCATCCAGAAAATGCACTTTTTTACACTTTTTCACCTGTTCAATTTTTTCGTTGTCCATTTTTATGGTTAAATTGAAAATGTTTATTTATTTACTCAATTTGGGTTTTCTCTCACAAATGAATAAACTAATTATAATAACCATTTTATTCTAATATTTTGCTGGCAAATTTCATTAGTCGTAATATATAATTTTTTTGGAATTCCTTTTGAGACCGAGCAATGTTTCAATAGACAAAATTGATGTTCTCACACCAGAACGAAATACTGTCTCTTGAATCGTATTTTGCTAACCAAGTTAGCATCTCCGGCCAGTAGATAACTGGAACTATATTTTACGGCTATCGTAATGTTTTCAAATATATGAGGACCTTATCCAAATTAAATTTTAACTCATTAGGTTATATGTTTATTATTCCTAATTTCAATCACTACCTGTTATGATATCTAATTATTCCTAATTTCAACAGTTTTCTATCTGTAATTATTATGTACTAGTGTAAGCAGGCTGTTAGGAATGGAACCTTTGTCAATTTTCATAGATCTCATTCCTCATTTTTCGATTTCTAGACTTTCAAAGACATCTTAGAATCTAATGTCATGTACTAATCTGAACAATTTCAAGCATTCCTCAAGTTAAGTCAAGTCAAGTTAAGCAACACTAGACATCTAATATATGGAATCGTATATATGAAACATTTTCTGTGTAGTCTGCTCAGTTTGACCAACAAATTTTTATTCCAATCCTCACTGCTTATTTAGTAAATCTTAGACTTTTCCGTCGTCTTGACTTTTAAAACTTATTTAAGGTGTACAAATAGTTTGTTATTAAATTTTTTGAAAATTTGGACAAATCCGATGGTGTATTTCAGTGTGTGTAGGAGAACTGTAAATTTTGAGTCGTCTCCTGATGATAGTTAACGAAACGCACGTCGAAAGCTAGTATTTTGTTTTGGCGTGGAAAAAGTGTTTTAACAGATTAAAGTTGATGTTACTAATTAGTAATAACTTTTTTTTGCTAATGAAAACAAACTGAGTAATTCATGAAATGATTCTTCAAAAGTAGATTGAGATGTCTTCACTGAAATTACACAAAATTGCAGTACATGTTTCATATAATTAAAAATATCACAATACAATGTGAATCTCGAAAATTATAGGTGAAACTGGTCATCATTTGAAATCTATTGTACTCTGTATTTTCCAAGTAGCAAGAATTTGTCTTTTAAATTGAGAAATATAATTATGTCATTCATTGAAATGGAAGAATCACTTTTTGTCAACCACGGATACATATTTCTCTAGCATATTGTTCTCAGTCAGCATAGTGTAACCCTACACATGCTGGTTATTTTGAAGAAAAAGCGCCCTTTGCGGACCATTATTGTCAACAGCAAAACATTCAGATATGCTACTGATAACCGTGTTAGGAATCACACGTTAATAGGTAAGACTTCGTTAGTCCTTAGCTCGCACAAGTTTCTCAACTTCTGAGAGTTGTTGTTCATATAGGGGCGACAGCTGATTAAAAACAGATTTTTTTAAACAGACAGATAAGTTTATTTCTGTAATGAGTTATCTAAGTAATTTCTACATAGGTTCTTAAAGATTTCCTCAAAATCTTTGTCATTCCGAATAGAGAAGCAATAAATGATTGATTTTGTCGAAGTCAAGTAAAACTAAAATGAGAATTTCGTTTCTATCATATGCTTTTATCTGAATTAATTAAATAGACTGTACTCAAAAGACTACTTATGTGTGGGGTATATTTATTCTATTCAGATTCTTAGGGCGTTTGAGTCCCTTAAAAAAAAACCAATATTCTTGAATTAATTGCAGCATTTTGTATATATGTACTTGTGTTACATATATACATGTTTCATATCTTGATATCTCCATATCTCAATTTTCTGAGTTATCAGTGGAATTCACGGAATAATATAATTTTATATTACCTGCAAAGAATATGTATCTGTAGTAGTGGAAATTTAATCAAATTACTTTTATTAACAGGTTGAAAGTAATTTATCAAACCAGGGAGTTCTCTGAGGAGTTACAGAAAAAACTTCAATTGAATCAAAGCGTTCACAAACTGTACTGCCACAAAGATGACCGCCCGTCCAATTTGTAAACTGTATAGCATTTAAAGTGAAAAACATCATTAGGTTGAATAAAATAAATGAAAGAACAAGAATTCCTAAATCGGAAAAACATTTCAGGCAGCAGAAACTGAATTAATTTTTCATTATTTCAAAGGTGCCTTAATCTGAGGATGCCAATATCATGTCTGTTTAGTGAAAATAATGGAGTTCTGGTACAAACAAACATTCGAAACCAGTACTTGTTCATTTAATAATTATGGTAATCCATAATTTGTCTTAAAGTCATACAGTCCACTTCATCAATTTTTAAGGAATTCGTCTTCACATTAATATCTTCATCTAGCTGTATTTGCGTTTTTAATAAGTATCTCAGGGAAGCTTGTGCCTCGGCTAACTTCAGTTGTAATATTGCAAGATTTTCTCTCATTTCTGCTACCTCGTTTACTAGTGAAATCTCTACCAAATCTTTACATAATTCTACTCCTGGCCTTTGAGCTCTATTTCCCAGTCTGGTGTGCGCCAAGGCCATGTATCCTTCCTTTTCGCTAATCGCATTTTTCAAACGCGTCATTGTTCTTGTCATTTCATTTGCTTGTCTTACAATTTCTGAATGTTGTATTTCCATTTTCGTTTTCGCTTCTTTGAGCTCTTCTATTCTGTACCGGAAAGCGTTATTGACACTGTGGAACTGGGCGGTTAGATCTTCAAAGACTTGTTTGAGTAAAATATCCACGTAGGATCGAAGCTGTCGGGCGCTGTTGATTTCTTTCGCGGCCTTCTCAATGTTTTGATTGGTAAACTGTTCCCATTCTTGCAGGGTTATGTTAGCAGGGTCTAATGGAGTCATACCGTGGTATATGCTCAGATTCAAACTGGTATTTGTCAGAGCGCTGTTGTGTTGATCAATTTTTAGGACGTTACCCTTGTCTTCCAAATCTCGATCCATGAAGTATACAGTTGATCTTAGTCTACGGACCTATAAAAATGATATAAAAAACGTTCACTCTCTTGATTTTTTATTTTCCTGATTAATAATATTTTAAATATTCATTGAAATAATTGTGTTACAAATAAATTAATCGTTACACTACATACGCAATGATACTAATGCCATCAATTCAAAGTGGTACTTTGATGTTCTGATCATAATTTTTTTTAACAACATTTAATGTAAAAGAAATGAGTTGAAAGACTTATGATGACAAACAAATTCGACGGCTCTCCCAATTTGGGGCACTCTTAAAAATATAAATGAGATATCACTCTTTTAATTCTATTTCCATCCATACTTTACATGTGAGCACATATTTATTTCACTTTTGTGGTTACTTTAATTAATTTGAAAAATTTCGAAACATTGAACCCGTTAATTTAAGTGGTACTTGAGATTCAAATTTTTTTTCATTGAATTTCATTCGTAAAAATTGTAAATGATCATCAAAAGTCAACACACTACAACATGTAGATCCAGTTTCTGCACTAGACCACATCTTCCTAGCCTAAATAACGATCATTCCCAATATAAATTTTCAAATCTTTTGCTGAGTGAAGGTGCAGATAGCCAATTTTTCTGCCTATTTAGAGAGCCTAATTCATGGTGCTTTTCTTATCTTTTAGTCGTCAACAGCTAACAAGTAAACGAAATATGATATTTTGAAACCGTCTTGTTTCATCTAAACAAAATGAAAATTGTTCATAAGTAGGTGAAAGATGATCCAGACATACAATTGAATTTTAAATAAATATTCGTTATTTGTAGATACACTCAGAATTTTTAATATTGGAAATTGAAACAGGCCTCTTCAAGTTCAAATATTGCAAGATACAATCACACCACTTACTGAATGAAAACCAAAATGAGATTGATAAAAATGTTACAAAACGGTTCCTTCCAAATTATTTCATGAAAGTTATGAACGAACTGAATGCAATTTATCTAGGTAGAATTGATCGTTTTGTTTTAACATTAGGGAAACACTTCAGACAGAATTTTCATCTATTAAGTTGATCGTGTGTCAATTATTTTGGTACATCTAGTTTAGGAACTATGTATAGACTTTAAAAAAATCTGTTTAAAATCTATGTTTTCGTTAACCAGCTGTCGCTCCCTTCTCAAAAGCCGAAACTTGTGCGAGCTAAGGACTAAAGAGGTCTTACCTTTTAACGTGTGATTCCTAACACGGGTTGGACATAAATATAGTTTTCTGAATGGAAAAATAAATTCCACATATGCCAGTCATCTAATCTCAGAAGGACACGAGATCAACCATGAATACAAACCCCTCCATTTCCAGAAGAAAGGTTTGAAACTTAACCTGTTCAAAAACTCTCAACATCTTATGAACGATCAAACTGAATTGAATAATTCG
>WOGJ01189189.1:0-18339 GCA_015342185.1 Leptinotarsa juncta | reverse complement strand
TATAATTTCAGTTTTTTCGCTTAATATAATTGTTATTTTTTCAGCTAACCTTTTTATTTTTTACAGATTCTTTCAGGGATTTCAAATCAATTTATATCATACTACACAATGGAAGTCCGAACTAATGAAATGCACAGTATTTGTTGTTTGAGGTTTGAATGAGGGTGTGTTCAGTTCAGAAAACTTTCATTAGTCACAAGTAATTTACCACAAGTGGAGTTATTCATGGTTCATGCAATTAGAAAAAGAGCTAAGTTTTTATCAAATTTAATGATTGAAAGCGTTCTGAGATCCAATTATTCAAATGTGAAGTGAAGCGATATATTTTAGTGTATTGGTATGTTTAAGTGATAAATACAGTTTTTTCCACCCTGTTCATTGAGAGGTACAAATTATTTATTTATTATAAAAATAAGTTCATTCTCTTTTCTTCGCATAACTATTTGTAATTTATTAACAAGTTTATGAATTTCTAGTTGAGTAGGTACAACTGTGTACTATACAATACTTTTTGGAATTATCCTTGCTCCTTCCAGGATGTAGTCAGATGAGTACACACAACCACAAAATAAATATTACTTGAGTTTTACCCCAACACCAAACCGTTATTTTAACACCTGAACACATGTTTCGATCACCACTTGGTGGTCATCTTCAATCCTCATCCTCTTGAAGATCATCTTCAATCCTCATCCTCTTGAAGATCATCTTCAAGAGGATTGGTGATTGAAACACGCGTCGAAGTGTTAAAAATAACGGTTTGGTGTTGTGATGAAACTACAGTAATATTAATTAATACATCAAAGGTTCCAAACAGTGCATCACCAGAACCACAGAATAATTGAACTTTCATACCTCTTACACCGAAACGTCTAAACCTACGGCAATTCCTAGTCGGCTCTGCATTTTGTGTATCTGGTGATTTCACACCATGTTTTGCCTAATCTACTCTTCAAGGATGTTTTCTGAAGCATTAGATTGACTTGGAGAAATTTTTTCACTAATATTTTCCAGATTACGTACCGAAGACATTTTTGGAATTGCATCAATACTTCATATTTATAGACTGGATGATTCATTGAAAACATCTAAGAATACCTAAGCTCTCATTTATTCATCTGATACTTTGTCATTTTTAGAAAAAACAAAACCTAGGTTGGTAGGCGATGGTCGAATGGAACTTGTAATGCCAACTATTTCGTTTGCTACTTTGACAGACATCAGAGGTATTTTCGTTGACTACGAGGATGAAGCTTATATCTCGAAGTCTCACCATTTCCATGCTCACTTTTTTTTGGTCCGCACTTAGCTGAGATGTTCTTATTGGTCTACGTTATTGGCAGGTACTGGTGAGATGCCGATTGGAGTTGTATTCTAGTCGATTTCTGGCCTTCTTGAGAACTGGATACCATCTTCTGTTGACCTATATACCTTATTTTTTTTAAGTTGTTAGAACACTTATAGTTCTTAATGACCTCCCACATTCAACCACAGTCTACCAGCCTAGATTTTCTTTTCTGTAATTGTATTTTTATTTAATAATGGGGTACATATATGGGTGACCTCGAAAGTTCTTTAATATGGGTTATTGAAATGGTGTATTTGTCTTGAGGACATATGTGTTATATCTGGTGTCTCAAATGTTGGAAACAAAGGAATAACTTTGAGGAATGCATTTCAGAAAAAAGTTATGATATGAGCAATAGACATATCAAGGTCAAGGTAATGTTCATTTTCAAAGTAAAACCCATATTTGTATATGGTCTTGACTACCACCACGATTATGATCTTAATAGGGCCATCGAAGTAATGACTAATATCAAATCGGATTACACCATTGAATAGCCACCAGAAAAACCTTCATTTTTTGGAAACTTTTTTCTCAAATGCGTTTTTTAAAAGTTATTCTGCTGATTCCAAACTTTTGGGGCATCCGGTATATTATTCAAAGAGACATTTTTGTCATTTCGGTAAGTACTAGATTCTCTCACACTTTTTACACCATTCTATTATTAAATTGTTGAAGTGACTCACCGTATGATACTTGGTTCACAGGCATGATTGAAAAATGCAAAAGTAGGAAATAATCCAACTCCAAGAGATTCGACTAATTGTTTCTTCTCCCCAGCATGTTTCTGGACAAGGCTGTAATCGGGATATTTCAGTTGACTTATTTCATGTACGTTACAAGCCATCAGCTGGCAATGTCTGAGAATGAGTCGTCCAATGAAGAGTTCTTCATCATGAAGAACTTTGTCATCTGTTTCAAAAGGAAAAAAGTCCGTTTTTTTCAAGATGCGGAGCAAATATACTGCTACATTAAGATATAACTGCTCGCTAGACTTTTGATTAGCATTTCGATACAAGAATAACATATTATCATAATCATCAGAACGATATACTTCTTTTTTAGTTAATCCTTGGTAATGCAATTCTAAGTCGCTCAACAATTTATCTCTTTGCTCATCGAAAAATTCGAATCCTCTTTGAGTAAGAATTCTTAAAGACATTAGCTTATCGAAGCTGCTGATGAGGGTTGGATAAATTGGACATTCAATTTTGTGAAAAGATGTGTCCGCTTGTTTCTTACAGTCACTGCTACAGAAGACAACATTTGTACATGTTGAACAAGGGAAAATAAGTTGATCAACATATACAAAACAAACTTGGCAATGAGTCAAACTGCAACCCTTGTCCAGCAAAGCCACGTGGGGATCTTCTTTAACGATAAGGGTCCCCACTGAAATATCTTTTTTAGCTACTGCATGTCTTCCTAAGCGATCGTCAAATTTAATATCAACGAATGGACTGATAGCAGGATACTTTTTGTTTCCCTTAAACTTTTCGACGTCACGAATACTTCCTATATCGGATGTTGAAGCCGTAGATACTTGTTTCTTTTTATTTTCTTTACGATATTTGATAATTTTTATTTTTTTCTGGAGTTTTTCTGTTGAATTGTTGTCCTCAGTTAATAATTTGAGAGCTTCATCGTAATATATGTCCGCGGTTTCAAAATCGCCACGAGCTTCGTAGCACTTTGCTTTTCTCACTAATATTTTATATTTCATTGAAACTGGAAATTTTCCAATTTCCTCAAGATAAGTGATATCCTTTAAAACTTTGTCATAACATTCAAGATTCATGTTGATTGTTGTTCTGTTTGCTATATACACACAGAGAACTTCTAAGGCTAAGTCTGAAACAAAAAAATTAACTATAAAAATATTATGATATTTTCGATAAACAAATGCTCCAACTTTTTTTTATGAAACAATTGGTTCAAGATGATCATCACAAAATTTTGGTATTATTACAAAAATGACAATTACGATTCTGTCCAGGAAAAAGAAAGGAATTGGAGGAGAAAAGGAGGAAAAGTAAAGGAATTGGAATAATTAGATTGAAGAACAGATGACATTTCTAAAATATAATAAACAGAAAAAATGTTTTTTTCATTTTTCTGTGATATTGTTTTTCTTACAACAATTGTGTACATGTGAATGTTAAACTATAAGATAAAAATAGAAAGTTCAATATTTTCGTACTTTTTTTGAATGATTTCAAATTGCTATGAATCATTCCGATATTTTTACCATAGTATATTCTTGATAGATAGAATTGGAACCTCCGGCTCTGGTGTAAAATGAATTGATTGAAAAATTTTTTCCCACACCAGAACAAAAATACGGTCTCTCGACGCGCGTTTCGCTAGCCAAGTTAGCATAATCCGGAGATGACTAAAACTGCCAACCCTTGCTTAATGGTTAACACAAAGTATTTTAAAAAATAGATTTTTAGTCATAATCACTAATAATAATTTATTAAACTATCTTATAAACCCAGTAATTTATGTTTTCTTTATGAATAGCACCAAGTTGAAGAAATGCCATAATAAATCTCACAAGATAAGAAACAGTATATTTTCACTGAAAAAAACACTAAAAAGGGTGAAGCCCAAGATTTTTAGAGCTTCAGCTCTCAAATCAATAATTTAAGCTGTGAAACATCTTTGTAGCCGTTACTACGTGGTAGGAAATCATAATGAAGAAAAGAGAAATGAAACTTTCTATGTTTCTACCACTTTTATTTGTAATTAACGTTATGCAATTTCGTCCTATAATAATAATTTTCAAACTTATACAATTAATGTATAAGACATTTTCAAACTTATACATTAATTGTATAAGTTTGAAAATGTCCTTATAGGATGAAACTGCAGTAACGTTAGTTACAAATAAAAGTGATTAAAAAAATAGAAAGTTTCAATTCTCTTTTCTTCACCAAGTTATTTTTCTTTAATTTTGATTCATACTATATTTATTATGAGAAAAAGTGACTTTGACCTACCATTTCAAAAAGAAATGAGCAAAAAGTCCAACAAGTACAATGATGAAACTGATAGGAGATGAGAATGAGTAGTGAACTGCCAAAAATGAGTCTCTTCGATAGGAAGACTCAACAAACTATCACTGGTCTGGATTCCTGACCACAATGGCTCTCTTGGGGGGAGCTGCAAGCATTTCATAAGACCAGAACTTGTCAGTCGTATTCCATTAGGATTTGTTTCCAAACAAACGCTGAACACCAGGACTGCAAGGAGAATTTCATATTTCTGGCAGACTTCTATCATGATTGGTCCATTCCAAGACATTTATACATCGTTCGAAGTATGTTAACAAGCGATTGTTAGAATACAGCAGAGATGACCTACATTGTCTAATAGGCCTACTGACAGGTTACTGTCATTTGAATCATCATATGCAGATACTTGGATTGTCTGAAGACAGTGCGTAAACAATGATGAATCAGCAGAACACTTTTTTGTGCCTGCTCCGCTGCGTGAACATTAGCTTTTCAGAGTGTGAATAACCTTTGCATGTTATAAATAAGTTGGAGTTTGAGAAAGACTACAAACAGAACCAATTTTTGGGCAGTCCAGTAGAATTGAGGTGGTACTGGAATTTTTGCAAAGCTTCACTTTTCAAATGTAAGCCCAGAGGAGATGGAAAGATTTTCACTTGGTGACAAGAAAATGAATGAATTGGTCTGCCGTAGTAACTCCACGGAGCAGGCTACCTACGAAGAAAGACTGGCTTCATATAACGATGTATAATGTTTGAATCCCCACATTGGTAGGTCAGAATCAAGCAGATGAGTTTTCGGGGATGTTGTAACTTGATAAGATTAACTGTTTACCTATCGTGATTAGAGATTCTGCTAGAAAATATTTGAAAGCAATAAGAAGGTGAAAGTGATTTGGTAAAATAATTGAATATTTGAATTTACTGTACAAATACCTACAACTTCTGAAGGAATGATAGGGGCTATGTTATAAATGTTTACGTATCCTGGTTCGAGACAATAGTAGAAAAGATATTTATAAAAGCGTCTATCAGGGCGAAAGTGTTCTAGTGAAATAATAAATGACAAAAAACATAGAGATTGAAGGACCTAATATCTAATCAGGAATATAGTCGATACTAACTGTTATAGGAAGAAAGAATTCACGAAATACTTTATTGTGAGATTTGCACTACACGGTTTAACAAAAATGTTGCGTTTTTGTAAAACTGTGTAGTGAAAATTTCACAATAAAGTATTTCGTGAATTCTTTCTTCCTATAACAGTTAGTATCGACTATATGTTTCTTCAATACGTTATGGATTTTCATCAAGTATCTGCCGATTCCAACACATATCTATAGGAAGAAAGACTGACAGTTTTAATTCTGAAACAAAACAAAAAGAAATATGGAACACGATCGCAAAAACAATAGATTCTTCAGATTAACATCTAAATTGAATCATGTAATGAACACAATACTATCAAATCTCACTTGTAATGCAAAATGTTTAACTTTCAATAGTTGCAATATTATGAAAAGAGAAATGAAAATTTCTATGTTTTTAACCACATTTATTTGTAACTAACGTTACTGCAGTTTCGTCATATATGGACATTTTCAAACTTAAATATTGTTTAAGTGGTAAAAAGTGGTAAAAAACATAGAAATTTTCATTTCTCTTTTCATCATGATCTCCTACCACGTAGTAACGGCTACATTCATCAATTTAGTTGCAATATTATTTGTAATGAAAAAACTTAAACACTTTGGAATGAAGAGTAGTATTAATGTAGCAACTAGTTGCAGTGAAATAAACAACATATATTTTTGTGTTAGTTGCTTATATGTCTCTATTCAATATTTTTTCTATAATTTTTTCTATTTTAGAAAAAGATGACACTTTACTAGAAAGCGAAACAATCTATAGGAGGAAAGATTGAAAATTTTAATTCCAAAACAAAACAAAAAATGGAATACAATTGCAAAAATAACAGAATCTTCAGATCAACATTCTTAATTGAATAGTTTAATGAACACAATACTATCAAATCTCACTTGTAATGCAAAATGTTTATCTTTCAATAGTTGCAATATTATTCGTAATAATGAAGAATATTGGAAATGTAGCAATAAAATATACAATATATTTTCCATAATTTTCTCTATTTAAAAAAATGAAGACACGTCACAAGAAAGCCAAATTCTAGTAGGATTGGCATTGGATCGGCAAAATAGTCTAGTATGGTAGCCAGCTATATCGCCAGATCTTTCACCATTACATTTCTTTTTCAAAAGCCTAACTAAGTGTTTATTATCATTCCTTCAAATCTCTAAGAACTACGACAAACTATTTGTTAGGGAAAGCTGATTGCTGACTTTGGTCAACTTCCATACTATGAGAGGTTTTGAAAATTGATTTAATTATTGTAGGAAAATTAGTGGTTATTATTAGCTAATTTTTCCTTGACATCGTATTTCTCGAACCAGCGAACAAATTTACAAAGGTAATAGAAACACAAAAGACAAGAAAATTTCCAAATGATGTATTACTCGACTCCTCGTTCCATTGAAAACTGTGTGGGGTGAAGTGAAGTTTTGAGTAAGAATTTCAAAGAAAAATTGGTGTATTCTTGAAAATTGTTGAACACATATCCATTTCTAGGTTACAAGGGAGGTAAAGGTTTGGAATACTATATAAAATAGCGCGGGTACTGAATAATTTTAAAAAATTATCTGCTTCTTTTCCGATGTTTCGCCGGTATATTTTCAACTTCTTCAAAAATACTCTTAGAACGCAAAGAAATGGATTGTTTCATAGTGCCCACTATATCTACTTAAATATATAATGAGATATTGGAAAATATTGTAATGGAACTGGTAAAAGTCGTGTTAGTAGTGGAAGTAGAACTGGAATCTCTAACGTAGTATGAATCCATCAAAACATTTCTTCAAAGCTCTCTTCTTTCACACCTACTGACGAAGGATGATTTGGAAAGTTTGAGTTACTCCAAAATATTTTCGATGCCAAATATGGCAATACCAAAATTGCGTTCACAAAGACAACCAAATAGTTCTCATATATATCCAGAAAACTATGTGTGATTTAATCCAAGATGTGATATGATATTTTGGATCTCAATGTTTTTTGTAATAGTACAATTTATAAATGAATTTTCTATAAATACAGCTCACGTAATACTTGTATGTAGCATTTATCAGAGGGCCAAACCTGAGAAGTTAAATCTACAGAGGAAAAAGAATATATCGATTAAAGCCTGCTAAAGCCTACAGTACTTAGTACAGTGGTGCAAGACAAGGTAATCGTGGAATAATTCTTGAATCATAATCCTACCTACCTAATTCAATATTGAAATAGCAAAAATTTTAACAATTTGTATATGAAGTATATATAATATGAATGTAGGTGTTTTGATTGCTGGTTAAGACACAAGCTCAGCTTATGGGAGCCACAACCTTTGTTACTTTTTAATGCAATTTATACTTATCAATATTTTACCATTTCAAAGTCTGCGACTTATAAGAAAGACTCAAGAAGATATTTTAGAATGACCAACAGAATTTATATGTAAAGAACTGTAATGGGCCATTGAACCCAACTTTGTACTGGTATAGCTCTTCGATCAATATTACCAAAAAACTTGGGGTAAAGTGATAAAAATATTAAGAATGAAAGTAAAAAAGCAAATAAAGGTGAATAATTTTAATGATTAATGAAATAACTAACAATATTGCTAGGTTTTTGACTAAAACCAATATTTCATTTTTTAACTACTCTGAATTTTGAATGCTGCCCTGAATATTTTCAAAGCTGTAGAATAGATGAATTGCAAAATGATTGTTATACTCCTTGCATTTTTACCTTACTTTATAAGTTTGTGACTCACAAAGTAGTCCTTGCATATATATGGCAAAAGAATCACAAACTGTAGGAGCAGGTAACTTAAAAATTATTAGAATGCTTTGATAGTTGGATGTAAAAGGCAATTCGTGCTGCAAAATAATTCAGAAATAGTTTTTAAACTAAAAATACAAAAAGAGAAACCTGAAATTTCATGTAGAAAACTTACTAGTAGCTTTTATGTGTTCAACAAATTTGTAAATTGGCTGTTTTCAACATGTATTGATGAAGATTTATCGTTTCTGCCATATGTTTAGGCCAAAAACTCATCACCCCTTAAACAAAACAAGTGAAACATATAATTCCAAGCTGATGCTTCTTTTAGTCACCTCACATAAATTTCATCAAAATGAAAAGAAACATATACATTTTACGGATAAGAAAGAAAAAAATATTACCGGTATTTTGAGGACAGAACCGTATTCCTTTATTGTAATGCTTGAGAGCGTTTCCATATTCTTCTTTCAGGTAACTTTCCTTTGCACTGCGCCCCTCCTCAAATGTTATTTTTAAATCCTTTTCAATATTATCTAAAAGAAATAAAGGCTGCTGTACACATCTTTTGTAAGTTGTTCTAAAACTTATTTCTTCCTTCAAAACTCGTCTCATTTTAGAAGCCTCTGCATCTGCCATTTTCACCTGCTCACAACTATCCAAATAATGCATACAAATAAGATTTTTACAGGTTGAATTCCTAGCACCCTCTAGATTTCAGTCTGAATGTTTCCAGCAAGCCAAAAAATAGAGTTGTTCTCTTTCTTTCTCTCGCTAATACATATGTGCGCGCTATCGCGCGCATTAAGTTTAAAATTATCCGAAGGTTGAAAAGGGACAATTTTCCATTTTATAAAAAATTTTTAAACCACACTTTACTGAAAACTTGTTCGTGAATGAAAAATGTCTATCCATGTCTATGGGTGTAAAGACGTTGATAAAATCCAATTTTCGGTTTTACTCTACTATAGAAGTTAAAAACATTGGGAATATTTTCATTAAACATAATGATAGGAATCATAATGGATGTATTTCCCTAGTTCACCAATGAATTTGGAACCTTTAATATGATCAAATTATGTGTCCACAGTTCAACTGTGGACACAGTTTAACTGAAATCAAGGTGAAAATGCTAAATTCATCAAGTATTACATAAAAAAACGTATATGAGGTCAATTTTTTTAAATTCTTTCCTGAGAAATTACCTGAGATTCAAAATACTCACATTTGGTTTTTCACATATCTGATGAATTTTGCAATTTCACCTTTAATTCAGATAAATCAAGTACTATGTATCAGACCATTTATTTACGCTTTAGAAAATTTGATGTTTGGCAACTGTGACATATAATTTGATCAGATTCAAATTTCCAAAACACATTGCGGTGAACTGAGGAAATACAAAAAAAAGTAAAAGTGGTTTCTCTATCAGAACTGATTACGACGATAGCGACTCCTAACGTTTAGTTTTAAAAATATTCCTGATGTTTTTAATTTCGATAGTAGTGAAAAATTGAAAATTGTTCACAATTTATGAAATTTATTTACGTATTCATGAGTATATAAATTTTTATTCACAAAAAAACTTTCTGTGAGGTTCAGTTCAATAAGTTTGGAAAAAAAAGACATTTTTTTCGTTTTTAGCCTTTGGATAATTTTCAACATGTAATGCGCGCGGTAGGGCGCACATATGATTTAAAGAAAGAAAGAAGATGAGAGTAAATGCCCGGGATCCGGGAACTCTATTATTTGTAAGAAGTAAGAAGGTGAGCAGTGAAGATGGCAGAGGCAAGAACTTCTTATATAAAATCAGTTAATTATGAAGAAATGTGTTTAAGAACAATTTACGAAAAGAGAGTCAAGCGTCCCATATATCTTTCAGATACCGTTTCAAAGGATTTGATGAAATCAGTTAATGAGAAACTTTGCGGGAACGCAAGTTTCAAGAAAAAGGAATTCGGAAAAGCTCTCGAGCATTACAATACAGGAATTCGTTTTTGCCCTCAAAATACTGGTAATTATTTTTCTTTCTAATTCGTGATGTGTATTTTCTTTTCATTATCTGTCTAATTTTCATATACCATTCAGGGCATATCTTCATTATTTTTTCATCTGAACTATTGGAAACTATCTGGCTCTATTTTCATTTTCAACAGGTGCGTTGCATCGGCCATCACAAGAAAACCGTGTACAGTTATTTCAAAAGTTTTGTCAGAAATTTTTTTCATGAATGGGTTATATGAATATATGCCCATTTTGTTTGAAAATTTGATGGAAATTGTGTGGGGTGAGAAAAAAACATTCAGTTTGGAATCCTTGGTTGCACTTTTGTTGTTTTTTTAGCTGTGATGAGTTTTTGGCCTAAACATATGAAGAAAACAGTCAAACAAATTTTACTGAAAAAAATTACTAACAGCTTTTCTGAGATTTCAGGTTTCTTTTTTTGTATTTGAAGCTCAAAAAGTGTTTTTTAATTTGTCTAGCAGAAATTGCCTTCTACATCAAACTTGTATTGCATTGTGATGATTCTTAAGGAAACAAGTAACTTGCTCCTAAAGACAATTTTGTAAGGCTCAAACTGCTCATAAAGTAATTGGTAAAACATGTGAGGAATTTGAATTGAAGGGGTTATATTTTTTAGGAGTGATTAATTTTTGGGAAAGAAAGTTTTTGGCTGAATATAATGATCATTTTGTATAACAGCTATTCTATATTTGGACAATATTCTAACGTCTAATTTTTATCATTTTTCTAATGTTTTTTCTGTAATTTTGACCTAAAATATATATCAATTACAGTTAGGGTGTACTCACATTCACTTTAACAATAATAATCAGTTGAAATTTCAAAAAAAATAAAGTAATGGAGGTTGTGGCTATATGGCGAGCTTGTGTCGTAACCAGCAACCAAAGTGCCTAAATATATACCTTATATACATATTGTTAAGTTTTTTCTATTCCAATATTGAATCAAGCAATTTTGATTATGGTTCAATAATTATTCCACTTTTGTACTAAGATTTGGTGGTTGAAATGAACTTTAAGAAAGTGTAGACTCCAAATTATTTCCTTATCCATGATAATAGTTATAGAATTTTCACCATAAATTTTATTTAAGTCACGTTTCTCTACACAGTAGCTTCATCAGTACATAAAAATATTCTACAATGTTTTTTATATAACGGTAGGTTATTAGATAAAAGATTAAATCTAGTAAAACAGGTAGGTTCTGAAAAAAGAATCAAAATATAATATTACTTCTAAGAAAACCTTTTATATCAAAACTTGATTAGCTAAGTGATTAATTATGGCAAAACAGATTAACAAATGTTAATTATTGACATTTTATGGAAACAAGTTAAATAATGTTGAATAGAAAGCTTTTGGTTGTCATTTGAAAAAAAAATGTTGGCGTTTATTGATTTCCACATATTGCAGAAGGTTTAATTTTTATCCTTTGTTTTCTGTAATATGTTGTAGTCTATGTTGAAATCGTGGTTATTCTCTTAAAGGTGGCAAGCATAGAAGTAATATGGTATTGTGTATGTTTTTTTTAGAATTTGTTTAACCAGATTTATTTATTTATGTAGTAAGTTTCGTCACTACCCACTGTGATATAAAAAACATTGTAGAACGTACCAGTCTAATGAACGTACTGTGTAGTCACACGTGTAATAAATGAAATTTATAGTGAAAATTGTATAGTTATTACCATGGATAGTGTTATTAATCAAGTAATGGGTCAGAGTATTCATAATTTCAATTACCTTAAGCAATAGTGAAATATATGATCCTTCAACGAAATTCTGAGTGCCTGGGTCAATCAAATGGAAAAATATTCCCATTGAAAACTTCACAAATACCAGCTTTCTAGGGATTTCTATAGACACTTAAATTTGAAAACCATATCATAAATATGCAGAAAAATTGAGATATATTTGCTTTGCTGTTAGATTAGTCTTTCGAGAACTTGAGCCCTCGGCTGCAAAACCATTTATTATGCCTTGATACAGTCCCATTCAAGATATTGTATTCCATTCTGGGGAGTTGCAAACAACAGTCTCATGGAGTTAAAACTGTATGATAAAGACATACACTGTATGATAAAGATAACACACTCCTCACAATATTCTAGCCACAACAAAAATTAAGTCAAATCAGTATGAAAATTTCTCCAACACCAGTACATAAATACTGTCTTAGATGACTAAAACTGTTTATTGGTTTAAATGAAATTTATCTCTGTCTCTCACAAAGAAAATTCAACATTTTAATTAATTGAAAAATAAATATGGCAAGTCTATCGAAATAACTTGATGCACCTTTCACTTACCAAGTTAGCATCATCAGGTGAGAAGACAGTTTTAGTCATCTAATGATGCTCACTTGGTTTGCCACATGTGACTCAATACACAGTATTTTTGTTCTTGTGTGGAAAGATTTATTTCAATGGAAATAGTAAAATTCTTATTTTTATTCAATAGTTTTTCATCCACATGCACACAATTGTTGTAAAAACGAGCAATTCCACTGAATAAAGGAATACAATTTTTGCGAATACATTCTTTTAATTTTTTTGTTCCAGTTGTTTCAGAGACATTTACCGTTCTTTTTTCTATTTAAGTATCAATTAATTTTTTGTTGCTTCCTTTTTTGTGAGATTCTTATTCTTTCTTCTTTTACCATGGTATCATATTGAATCACAATAGGAAAACATAATGATCACGCTGTGAGTGGACAGCACCGTACTAACCATTTTTGTAACAATATCAAAATTGTGTAAGCCGGATCATCTTAGACTAATTATTTCATGGGAAGACTGGGAGTATTTTCTTATCACCAAAATCGAAATATTTTCATAATTATCTATTTTTGTTACAGATGGAGCCTTACAAGTTCTCTGCGTGCTTATAGGAAACAGATCAGCAATCAACATAGAGTTTGAACGTTATGACAAAGTTTTTGAGGATTTAATTTATCTTGAAGAAATGGGGAAATATCCATTTTCAGTGAAATATAGAATATCATGGAGAAAAGCAAAGTGCTACGAAGCTCGTGGCGATTTTCAAAGAGCCGACATATATTATGATGACGCTCTCAAATTACTAACTGAGAATAGCAATTTAACGGGAGTCGAACTTTATGATAAAATCAGAGCTCTCAAATTTTGCAAAGAAAATAAAAAGGTACAACTAGCTACAGCTTCGACATCAAATTCAGGAAGTTTTCCAGATATTGATGAGTTTATGGGAAATGAAAAGTATCCTGCCGCCAGTCCATTGATTGATATAAATTACGATGATGATTACGGAAGACACGCAGTCGCTAAACAGGATATTTCAGTGGGAACCCTTATCATTAAAGAAAATCCCCACGTGGCTTTGCTAGACAAGGGTCGTAGCTTGACTCATTGCCAAGTTTGTTTCGTATATCTTGATCAATTTTTCATCCCTTGTTCAACATGCACAAACGTTGTCTTCTGTAGCAATGCCTGTAAGAAACAAGCAGAAGTATCTTTCCATAAAACTGAATGTCCAGTTTATTCAACCCTCATCGGCAGTTTAGATAAGTTAATGTCCTTAAGAATTCTCACTCAGAGAGGATTCAAATTTTTTGCTGATCAAAAATATAAATTGTTGGGCAACTTAGAATCGCATTACCGAGGTTTAACTAAAAATGAAGTTTATTATTCAGATGATTATGATAATATAATATTCTTGCATCGAAATTTTGATCAAATATTATTTGATGAGAAATATCAAAATGATGCAATATATTTGCTCCGCATCTTGAAAAAAACAAACTTTTTTCCTTTTGAAACAAATGACAAAGTTCTGCGTGATGAAGAACTCTTTATTGGACGACTCTTACTCAGGCATTGCCAGTTGATTTCTTGTAACATACGTTGTATAAATCAACTGAAAAATATTGATTACAACCTTTTTTGCAAGAATGCCGAGGAAAGGACACAGCTAGTCGAAACTATTGGAATTGGAATATTTCCTACTCTTGCATTTTTCAATCATGCATGTGAACCAAGTATCATCCGGTGAGTCACTTTAACAATTTGATAATAGAATGGGGTAAAAAGTATGAGAGTATCTACCGTTCATCAAAATGACTAAAAAAATTCTTTGAATAGGTGTAAATATACCAGCTGTCACAAAAGTATGGAAACAGTGGATGGCATTTTAGAAAAAAAGTTTCAGAAAATAGTTTATGAATTTTTGCCTTGTTATTCGTTCAATAGTGTTATCAGATTTAACCTGGACCATTAACTCGATTGTCATATCAAGGTCACCTTTTTCTGATTTTTTTTTTCTGTTTCCATACTTTGAAAAACCCAATGTAGTGCAAAAGTCCTCATGAGAAGAACACCATACTAATTAACTTTTGAGGTTGCCCATGTAGTATCTCACAATATTGTACAAGTTTTCTCTTATTGAAACTGTTATTGGTTAGTACTGAGACATAAGTCTTTTGTTGTGGAAATGCTGGCTCTTATGAATTTGGTCATTGTTCTTAAGTAAATTGTAGAGTCCATCATTTTCATAAATCATTCTTTATAAATAATAATGAAAACAAGATTTATTAGAAATAAAGTGTCAGATACATAATTTTCTGATTGATTCGGCCGTTACTTGATGAAGATCCATAGTAATTTCATAAACTACACGTATTTGACCCCCACAAACTTTATTTGAGAAATATGTCACATGTTTTGCTAACATAGTAGCTTCTTCAACAGTGATTTGAATGCGTATTCAAATCACTGCTGAAGAAGCTACTGTGTTAACGAAACATGCCATGATATCTTTCAAGTAAAGTTTGTGGAGGTCAAATTGTAAGGTGTAGTTTATGAAATTCAGATGCATAAATGTGAGCTTAATAAAAATCCCTGATTGTTTTCAATAAAACACCCAGTCTATACATGTAAAGTAATTATGTTTTTTATAGTTTTGACCATTGCATTTATCCACAATATTCATTGGTGCCTGTTATGTATTTTATGTTTCATTACAAATAATTATTTTCAACTAGTCCAATAAGCTTTTGGATACATTTTTATATTTGTACAGGAGTTCGATGGTCTGTTTCATTGGTCAAACATCTTATTGAAATTCTGTCCATTTTATAGTAGGAGCATATGTTTTTATACAATTGAACACGCCATTCAATGTTTGTTGAAATTTATAGGTACAATGATAAAACAAGAATGTTAGCCAGAACCATAAAACCAATAAAGGCTGGAGAGATGATTTTTGATAATTATGGCCCGAACTACTTATTCATGAAACTGCAAGATAGGCAGCAAACTCTATTGACGGACTTTTTTTTCGAATGTGCTTGCCCACCGTGCGCAGAGAAATGGCCTATGGCTTCAAGTTTGGAAACAGTTATAAAGGTTCCCTGCAAGACTGTCAGTTGTGATTTCGTATTTTCCATATCACGTACTAGAAGACCGGGAGTTTGTTTGCTATGCCACAGAGAACTTCAAGATGATGATATTAAGGAAATCACTGAGGTAATATGAAAACTTTATACAGACACATTTTCAGAAATTAGTTTTGAAAATTTCAGTTTCTTCTTTGAACTACCATGGTTGCTGTTTGTCACGATTTCATAAGTAAAAGTTTTATTTACTACAAAGTAGAAAAAAGACAATTTTAGCATCAGCATATGCATTCATTCATTATTTCTGTTTCTTATAACGCTTTGAACCATTTCACACTTTGAAATATCGTACTACCATGGAATCCCATGAAAATAGTTATAAAAAGTATAAATAAAGTTGAAACATCAGTAAACTTCTCTATTTTGAGATCCAAGTATAATGTTTTGTTATATACTTGTTTCAAGAAAAACGAGTTTGAAGTTAGAACTTCGATATTTTAAAAAACTTTCAAAAGAATCAGTGCATTTACATACAGTAGAAAACGTAATTATATCTTAATTCTGTCTTATTTTCTTACATATTGTTGTTTTTTTCCAATACAAAAATTTATTTTGGAGATTGAACAGAACAATTTTCTTAAGGCATCTTTCAGTTTTGACATTATAGAACAACTATATATGAATATGGAATAATTAAATATTAAAAAAATATTATTGTTAAATATGATTAATTAAGTTTTATACTTGATAATGGGATCAAACCCGAAACCAGTTGTATAAATAAAATTTACCAGTGGTATTTAGACAAAAGTGTTTTTATTAATTTCTTTTAAGTGATCATGAATTACCATAAAGTAAACAAGTAATCAATCACACATATCAAAGTATGATTAATTTAAAAAAGCAAAATAGTAAAATGAAACGTTAATCTGAAGTGAAAAAATTACATTTTATTAAGGTACATTTTCTTTTGAATATGTGGGAGTATGGGAGTAACCCTCAATAACTCTTTACATCTTCTTCTGTGTCTTCACTTTGCATTCGCAAGATAAAGTAAGTATAAGTGAAAAAAATGTTTTTTTTTAAATTTTAGGGGTGATTAATTTTTGGGAAAGAAAGTTTTTGGCTACTACTCCATCTTGATACAAAAAAATGTAGGAATCTTCCAAAGTAAGGGAGGAAGAAATCAATTTCAAAAGAAATAACTCTTTACATAGATGTGTAGATCATGCAAAGAAGTAATTTTCAGACACAAACTGGTAGAAAAAGCCCTCCTGAAACAGCTACTTTCATATAAACATTGAATTACACGAAAGAAAAATACTTTCAAAACAAATACTTTTATATAAAAGCTGAATTATACGAAAAACATTTTTCTGTATTCCGTTTGCATTCCAAGCATTCGTAATGGAATCCAGTCAGATATCACTCACAGGATTCCTACACAATATAATAAATGAAAGAGTAAAATTTCACTTACATTGAACACTGTCCTCATCATTGGTAGATATCCGATGGTTCGTCTTAAGACACTTGCCTTAAGGCTCTTCAGTATCAATCTGGATAACATTATAAGAAATGTGGAAGATTTCCACATTTTTTTGTATGAAGATGGTGTAGTAGATAGCCATTTACATTTGATAGGTACATTTGATAAAATAAACATTTTCTATTTTAGTTATTACAATACATTTATTTCATTGATTTTGCCTATTTTATTATTTCTGTAGTTTCTTATTCGGAAACAATAATTTAAAATCGGCCTTGAATATGAAAATAACAGAAAAATTATGAATTTTGGCTTGAAATTCAGTATGTAGGGTCAAAATTGATGTATAAACAACGCGAAGCAAAATATCGCAAAATGGCAGTAGGCTATGTTCAAGGCTGTCATTCGAGCTAAGTATTGCGAAAAGTCCGGATCATGAAGGTTGACGCCTGTACCAAAAATCAAATCGCTGCTTTCAAAACTGATAGAAATCCTAAGTGCGTCACACTTTAGATATAATAATTTTGAATATATCATGAAATCAATCAATTCATTCCTACATTATTATTTGCAGTTTTCATATCGTGAATTTGATTAAATGAATCTACAAACATTACTGTGGGGTATACAATTATACAGCAAATACTGGCTGTCCTACACAAGAGCATCTCTGCTAACATTTGCAAATTTTAAATTTGCACCGCAGGAATAAGGAATTGTTCTCGGTTGATTAATCTGCATAATTCATAGAGTATAAATTTCACCAACACACTTATCGCCAACAGTTTTGAACGAGTCCGTAGCTGGAAGTGAACAATTTAAGAATTGAGAAAAAATAAAGCCATAACAGACTGGAAAGCTGGGTCAGTCACCCGTGTAGAATCCAAGTTGGCTGCTGTACCCGGTCTTAATTGCATTAGCATGACCCCACCCACCAATGCATATTAATAAAACACGTTAGAAGTGATTTATTGACAGAGCTGTAAAATGCGAACGTGCTAGACTTTTCTGACGAATACAGTCTGATGGATAAATACTTCAACAAAGCATAGACCTTCGTTCCAATAGTAATCATACCTGTAGCAGAGTGTTTCTGCTGAGATATTTTTAAAATGTAATTTTCTGATATATAAAAAGTGATCCAACGAAAACATTTCAGGAAAACGCAACAACCCGTCAATTTTTTATTGAAGAC
>WOGJ01188893.1:0-13216 GCA_015342185.1 Leptinotarsa juncta | reverse complement strand
GTCTAATCTAATATAAAATGATTTAAAACCCTGAAAAAACAATTACAAAATTAATAAGGTTAACCGAAAATAACAATTTTATTAAACAAATTCAGTTTTTGTTTAATAAAATTGTTATTTTTGGTTAACCTTATTAATTTTGTAATTGTTTTTTCAGGGTTCCAAATCATTTTATATTAGATTAGACAATGGAAGTCCGAACTGATGAAATGAATAAAACTATAACAACAACTCGTCTTTCAAAATACTCAACTATAGGTACCTCATAAGTTCAATCTCTGGCGCTGCCATCTTCTTAATTTGAATTCCCAATTGCGTAAATTTCGAAATGAGGTTTCATCATAAATATCATGTGCTTTTTAATGTGTTACTGCAGTTTTGTTGAGATTTGGTATACCTTGAAGTCTGTCGGAATAACCATTTCAAGTACACATAAAATTAATTCGAAAGAATTTTTGTCTGATTTCTGACCTACAAATATTATAGGTATCAAGTACTAAAATATTATGCTGATATATTCCAATGTATAGAGCATATTGTAACATAAGGTGCCGACACCCTACAGTCAACCTTTTTTTGATCTTGGCTGTTTTGCCTTTCCTGTGAATTTATTAAAATAAATCGGTATTTGTGGTATCATTGCCCAGCTACCAATTCTCAAGAAATCAGTATTATTGAAATGAGAAAATAATAATGTCAAAAGGTTATGGTGATCACAATAAAGTTTCACTTCAAAAATAAAGATTAAAAAAAGTCAAGGGTATTAATAAAAAAGTCAGAGAGTTACTTGCCAATGTTTCAAAAACAATTGCCATACCTTGCCACTGATAAACATGTTTTCAAGAAGTTTCTGTAAATGTGATATCGAACATTACCTTAAAGAATAAGAAGGAAGCGCCACAGAGATCAATCGACAATCTAAATTGGACTCGATTGCACCTCTTTACTTTATTACATATATTTTGAGTTCATCCGTTACTTATGATGTGGGAATGATAATAATGATCAAATTTTTGAGTGTTCTTGCACAGACTGAGAATTTTTGACTCGGTAACCACCCATACACATCGGTGAAAAGTCATGAAAGTGTTACAACCCTGCTTATATTGAATCAATTCTTGAAATCAATGAATAAAAATAATATGCTATATGAACATTATTTTTTGTTCATGATGAATAAAAAAATAATAGTACAAATAGTACTGTGAACCTGAAAAAATTATTTTTTTTCATTCAAAACAACGCAAATTAATGTACTTGTATCAAGAAATAGAGTATTGAATCAAAATATTATGTTTCTTTGAATGAACAAAAGCGTTACTATCAAGTTGAAAGCATGAATTACTTTAATTTTTGTTTTGGCATGCTTGGCTTGAGTATATATTTCAAAAAAAAATATTTTCTCCTTTTACGATACAAAAAAACATCCTTTTTTTGTATCAAGGTGGGGTAGTAGAAAGCCAAAAACTTTCTTTCCCGAAAAACAACTGTTTTGTGGCAAAAAAATATCCTCTATTCAAAAGAGAAATTCACTTGAATTTTCAAACAAATGACTTTTATCAATTTGAGAACTTTTTTTGTGTGTAACAAACAAAATAACAAATATACTATGACAAATGTTAAAATATGTTCAGTAGTAACCAAGACATTCTCCAACAAATAGGTATTTAGTTGAAGAGGATACTAACATTCGAAACGTCGTGAAGTAACTTGATTTGGAATATTTCAATATTATAATTTTGATTTTCATTTCTTGTTAATAACTCGTGTTAATTATTCATTTTTTTGGTTTTTTGATTGTTGCTTCTACGTTATTTCATTGTAATTTCAGTTTTTGCCTAATAAAACAGTTTTCATCTAATCTTTCAAATTTTTTACAGAGTATTACAGGGATTTCAAATCAATTTATATCATATTAGACAATGGAAGTCCGAACTGATGAAATGATTACAACTATTATTACAAGTATCAATCATCAAGAACTCAATCTTTGTTTATATTGAACGGGTTATATTTTCAGGAGATATTAATCTTTGGGAAAGAAAGGTTTTAGATTTTACTTCATCTTTATACAAAAAAATGTAAAACCTTTCAAAGAAAGAAAGAAATTGAATAATTTCAAAAATTCAATTCTATACAAAAATGAGTATATCATGCAAAGAAATAAGTTTCAACACATTAACTCAAAAAAAGCGCTCTCGAAACAGTTACTTTCATATAAACATTGAATTGCATGACACCTTCGAAACAATTACATTTATATGAAAACTGAATTATATAAGTACTCATCTTTATTCAGTTTGTATTCCAAACATTTGTTATGAAATTGAATCAGAGTTCCTATATATCATATGAAAGGTAAAATTTCACTTACATGGAACACTTTCATCTTCACTAGTAGACTTCCGATGTTTCCGATGCTCCTCATCACAAATCTGGAGGACATGTCTTTTGAATTCATTCGTAAAATTACGACTTTCTGTCATAAAAAGTCAACTATGTCAACTGAGTAAAGAAACGTGTTTTTATATAATCCAGTGTTCATATTATTGTTATTTTCGAAAGTAAATACACGAAAGAAAAATTTTTTTTGTGTAATTCAATGTTTTTATGAAAGTAGCTGTTTCAAGGCGGCTTTTTCTTTCAGCAAATTTTTTTTAATTGATTGCTATCTTTCTTTCTGAAAAATATTTCAACATTTATGAAGATAGAGAACTAGATAACCAAAACCTTTCTTTTGCGTTAATTTTCTATTTTCATCAGAAAATATACACATTGGAAAAATAGTTCGTACATGACGAGTTGATAGATATTAGAGAAAAACAAGAGACGTTATCATGATCCATGCATCCATGATGCAATTCAACTTTTTATCGAAGTAATTTTTGGCCGAGTGACAATGAAACGAAAACACGAACTGCTGCCATTGTAATAGAACAAAGAATTAATTGGATACGCTAACGAATCACCCGTTTATCTGTTCAAATGTCCGCTGTGACTTGCATTGAGCCACATATGGAATTACCTGCTCCCGGTTTCGCGATTTATGTTGAATGATTGAAACAAAGTGAGCATAGCGCTAGTCAAATATTTGTAAACAAAGAATATTTTTACGATAAGTGAAGTGTATTTGGCGGAATGAACATTCTGTTAGTAAGTCGAATTTCAAAATAGAACTGTAGTCATTTCTCTAAAAGCGTGATTTGTGATATTTTGTTACGGATTCGAAATAACTACCTCAATTTTTAGTGAACCCCCAATAGATTTCATAATGGCAAAAGAAAACGTCTATTGAATTTCACATAGTTTATAGTTTACTTAAAATATAATAAAAACATTTCATTGCGTATTACAATTCATTATGACCCTGTATATGCCAGGAATATGAAACGAGTCTTCCTATGTTTGCTGGAATGGACATATTCACAAAGTTTATATATAAGATATCGTTTTTTCCAAATAATTCATCTGTTTTTTATGACAGTTCATGTCATTCGACATTTCGAGACTTCAGAAAGAAAACGTCTCTTCCTTCCTTTTTTTTTGGTTGTGGACCAGAGGAAGAACATCGCGATTTTGCTGATTTGAATGAATGTTTCAAAGTATTCCTCAATCGAAAATTGATTTACCTCAATGGAGATAATCAATTATCTACTGACGTAGGATTTATGTTGAAATTACTCAAAACTTTCTAATTGGAGTTTATCTAGTCGAAGAACTCAGACATTTCAAAGGCCATCCTAGATATGTACAAACATTTTGTGTCTTACTGATACGACCCAATTGCTTGCAAGAAATCATGTTCAGACATGTATGAATTTTTATGCCTTCATTTTCCATTTGCCTCTTCGTTGCTAACTGATAATGCCCTTAAAAATCTCTACGACTTTGAGAACAGCCGTTGGCAAATCTTCACTTCTTGGACATCTAGATGACACTCCCCTGTTCGTAGCGAAATAAGAGCCGATCGTAACTCTTTTCTCTCAAAGAAGGTAATAATGTTCTTTTTTAGCATTCATTTGGGTCAGAAAGGGATGCATCGGCATCATAGGAATAGTACTACTACCAAAACTGTCAGCGTCAGTGTGTGTGTGTATGTGTGTGTGTGTGTGTCGGATCCCACAATTTTGACAAATTCTCAATAACGTATTAGAAAAAATGGACTGGGATGTTCACCGTGGGATGAGTTCCTAATTTCGACACATTCAGAATAGCGTATCCAAAATTTGCTGGAATGTTCACCATGATGTTTTGAATTCAAATCACAGGAGATATATTTATTATTATAGCAGATATAAGATTTACAGTGCTTGACCTTGAATCACTTGAAGTTCCCGTTGTTTCACTACTTTGGTAGACTTTTCACTGTGGCCCAGTTTCCTTCGATTTTATTATAAGCTGCAGGGTGTTTCATTCGAAAAAACAAAATTTTGACATGTAACACTTTTTGGAGGTACCGTGTAGACTCCAAAATTATTTCCTTCTGAATCCTCAATCAATATACAACCAATCAATATAATGAAATGGGATACCCTGTGGGGTGCCTTGTATATATAAGGTGTTCCAAATTGTGTCGGCATCATTGTCAACTCTGTTATTATTGATGATAAGAAATTTGATGAATGGGCAAACTAAGAGTATTTTAATGGGTCTAACTTGTTCGATTGATGACTTATTAATTTTTGTAGAAATTCATGTTTAATATAGAATAAAGAAAATGAGTTATTTGAAAATGGCCTTATAAGCCGAACCCAGTCGTAACGAATAAATAAACACAGTAGAAACTAGACAAAAGTATTTTCTTTATTCTATATTATTTTAATGGGTCCTAAGAGTATTTCAATGGGCCTTCTCGATGCCGAAAACAAAATAAAATGACAGTTACGTTAAATTCGAAAAGTTCCATCAGAGATTTATTCAGAGAAATAGCTGTTCCACCGTCTGTTATTCAACGAATTCTGAAAAAACATAAGATTTCTCTGTATAAGTTAAGACCAGTACAAACACCAGAACCTGGTGACGCTGCGAGACGATAGGGGTTTTGTCGGTTGTTTATGAATAAATGCAGACAAGATTCAAACTTCTATAGAAATATTATATGCAGCGCTGAGGCTCATTTTTTTAAAATTGTGGAATGTATAATAGAAATAATTTTCCGGAGACACTCAATGCATCATAATGTACATGATAGAAATCGTAATAATTTACTCCGTCATAACTTCAAACTATATAAATCGCAATTGATCACATAGTACAAGATGGAAATGTACAGTGGTATAATGTACAATTCCATGACGTAATCCATCATAATATACTTCATTATAACGTACTTTTCCATAAGGTACTTCGCCATAACGCTAAAGTGTCATAATATCATTCAATCATAAACACAATAAATCATAAAATCATTCCATCATAACAGTACTGCATCATAAATATCAAACTATCATATACGTAATCGGTAGAAACCGCAACGCGTCATAACGTACTTCATCATAACGTAAAACATAACGTAAAGTATCATATTAGTTTTCTATGAAAAATCATAAGAATGTCTGTAGAATGTCTCTATGATTACATCGTCAAAATGTACAAAATATATGGTTTCTAATTCAAGTCCTGGGATTGTATTTTTTAATTTTTGCATATTTTGAGCGGGATTACACAATTTAAAAGGCATACAGGTGTGTTCAGAAAGTTCGTGACCTGGCACGACAGAAGCAAATTATCAAACAAATAATTGTCAGACAGCTGGTTTCAGATTAATGGAAGTGGGATATTTTGCAGCAGATAATCCACTTGGAATATAATCTATGATAGTTGTACGATTTAATATCAGACATTTCGTGATATTAATAATAACTTGATTAGCGCAACGCGCGTCGAAAGATAGTATTTTTCATTTGGTATAGAATTTTTTTTCGAAAGTTTTTTTTCACGCAACCTATCAATTTTTTTATATTTCATTGCAAATCGGTGAATATGAATCAGAAAAATTCTGTATCAATAAAAAAATTCATTCGAATGGAACATTTTTGAACAGGTTGACAAAATATCATATCAGAAATTGGAGTACAGTATTTTGAGATATGCTGATCAGAAGTTCAGTTGAAATTTACTTGAAATGTTTTCCTTAGCAACGAACTCCCTGGTTGCTTCGGTGTGGTGATTGCGTCTCTTTCAAATCATTCGTATGATCTTATTGAACTCTTGATGTTTTTCAGGGGCGACCTGGATTACCTGGGGTACCTGGCACCAAAGGAGAGAAGGGAGATCTCGGTGGGGTAAGTGATCCTTCAAGGTATCATCGTATTCCAAAAGAATTTGGTATGCAATTATTTTTCTCACAAAAGTTTTGGAATTTATTGATACTGATAATTCCAAAAAATATAACAAAAAAATAATTTTGGAGCCCAATTTCACAAATATTAAATTGAGTACAAGTTCTACATGAAACCTATACCGTTGAATATAATGAGATAAGTTACCCAGACAGCACAAATTTTTCATGGGATATCCCAATTCATCCCATTCATTTGTACCCTTCGAGTGCTCGTAAATGAACTGGTGAATGTTGAAAGGATTTTAAAATAGAACACCTCCTCATGGAATCCTGCATTCCTAATTCCCATTTTAGCTCGGAGATAATCTTAATCTGTCTCCAGGATATGTTTTGTTGATGTATAGATCAGATCCAAAGGTTATCCTAATTTCATCACAATTCACTTTTGTAGGACATCACGAGTAGCATATAAACTTCAAATCTCAAATCCCTAATATTCCACAGAGTAACCCTGTTTCCAAGGCATCGCGCGACTGTCAAAGTAATATTAAACTTTTGTGAGTTGAATAAACTAAATTGAAGGGAACACCCACACATTGTCTATTACAAATTACAAGTATATTGTGAAAACAAGTGTCTTAAAAACTGATTTATCAAATTCGGATTGAATCTATGTCATAAAATATCTTAAAATATATCAATATGCATGTGAATGTTAGGTATTTCAATTCAAAAAAATTATGCTTGAAATTTAAGGATTGAATTTGAATACTTTATAGTGACTACGTTATTTGTTACAATATTTTTAAATGCATCATTCTTGTTATTTATTTTAAATTTCAATCAATAATCTATTAGTTTTCGTCTCTTTGATGTCTGTTTTTATTGTTAGATTCGAAAAACATTTTTGATTTTAGTAGATCATCCAAATCTTCAAGACCATTTTAGTCTCCAATATTTTCTCCAGTCTGCATTGGTTTTTCATCCACAATTCTATGTGAATCATCAACTCCTTCGTAAGTTTTTTTCAACATTGAAGCATTTTTCGGAACAATGACGATTAGGGTGCTTTTTCAATATTAAATCAAAATAAGGGGAAATATAATATTTCAAATCCAAAAAATTACAGGGTATTTGGGACATGAAAAGTACGTTTTCACCAAATTTGGTAAAAAAAGTAGAAGATAAAAAAAAGGAAAAAATCGGTTATACGAATTGCAAGCATACATTTTGAGATTATTCGGAAAAGCTGTAAAAATAAAAATTGTAAATCTTTACATTACCTACAACTCTGCCATTCAACTTTTTTTCCCTTCCACAGATCGCCCGCGATGAATATCCGAAATGGACTACACAAAAATAGTCAATGAGAAAAAGTAACCAATACTGTAATAGTAAAGCAGTAGTGGAAACAACGTAACACCTTCACTTTCTTCAGTATATTGCAAATTGAATCAACACCACTAGCAAGTGACAATACTGGATTTAAATTTCTCTCTAACAAATCAAATACATTGTCGGAACCTATCTACAAGAATTCATTGATCTGAAAATGATGAGAAAATACTCCAAGCGATTTACGTTCTTCAAAATGTTTTTTTTCTAACATATTACAATTTACGAAAAGTATGTAGTCTAGAACTTTTGGATAGACAATTTTCTGGAATGAATAATTTATGAACTCATGTTAATTATTTGGGCGTCCGAATCTGATAACTTCTGGACGCAAAAGTTCAGTATATGATGAATTATTCACGACCTTTCATGAAATATGATTCTCAGTCACTGCACTGATTGTTCTTATATGAATTTTGATTACCTTGTACTCATACACATTGTCAGTATTATCATTCATATATTGATTTTTTTTTAATGAGTTGAGGAACGAAGTGGATTCTGGTGAATTTCAAGATCGCGCATCATTGGTGAATGTTTCAGAGAGATACTTCAGTGTGTGGGAGAGAGACACGTGTGACGTAATCGAATCAAAGAAGGAAGGAATGAGTATCAGAGAGATTCAATGATGAGAGCGTTGACTTGGGTTCTCTTGGGACTTTGCCTCGCTGCTCAGTCCTTTTCTGGGCCTCAACCCTGAGTCCCCTTGTCGCGCACCAGTTACGTGTTTCTAGTGATCATCGGTAGCTGAGGAAAATCAGAATTTAAAAAAACGATCGGTATGAGAATTGAACTCAGGTCGTCGTCGTGGTAGGCTTTGTTCTCAGCCTAATGATAGTGATGGTGGTTGTTTTGTCGGCAGTTATCGGCGTTTCAGAGTGATGAATGGAAAATCAGATGTCTCAAAATACATCATTTGAAATAAAATATGATGTCAATGTATACAAAGGTGTGGCAAAAATACATCATTGAAAATCATGACAGTTCAATAAGGCCGTTACGGCCTAACGTGCGATCCTCCAATTTGTACGGGTGGTCTCAAAATATATCATTCCAGAAAGTAATTTCGATTTACCGGGAGTGTAACGTTTCAACGTGCAAATGTGGTAACATTGCATTATTCTGAACTGTAACAGATACGAAAACGAATAAATGGAAAATAAATATAGTTTAAAAAACTGAAAAACACGCTTTTAAAGAACATTGAACTTGAAACTTAAAAATGTTTTTTAATAACTTTAAAACAATACCAAACGAAAAATACTAGTATTATTGGGAATGAAGCGACGGGCGCTTGATATACAAAAAATATGGCACAAACAGCCCACGCTTTTTTCACAATGATACTAGTATTTTTCGTTCGTTATTTGTTTAAGCTTATTTAAGATATTATATTTTCAACTTTTCAGTTTGATGTTGTTCAAAAGCATGTTTTTTAGTTTTTAAACTATATATATTTTTCATTTCTTAAGTTCGTATACTATAAAAGCGTGTTTTTTAGTCATTTTAAACTATATTTATTGTATTCAAACTCTGGAATCAATCAGCCGTATATTGGTCATTATTGATATTTTCGGTTACGTACAGCGCCATCTGCCAGCGAATATATCAAGCAATAATGTCGATATATCAAGGAGGCTACGTACAGCGTCATCTACCCGCGAGTATATCAAGCAATGATGTCGATAATTCTGTCAAATACAGATCCCTAGCTTAAGAGTCACAAGCAAACTGACAAACAAACATACATATATGTGAAGCTAATATAAAGCATGTAAAAAAGGTAACTGTCATCGGAAACAATACAATCGTGGAAGAAAATTCACGAGGACTCTCGTGAAAAAAATTATTATTGTATTTGAAGTATACTATGATGAAGTAAAACTGAATATTCGATAAAACGTTTCGCGTCAACATGGCCACCATCAATTTATTTTTAATACGGGAGGGTCTTTTTTATTATTGAAGGATCGCACGTTAAAACGTTACAGCCTCGATGAACTGATGATTTGATATTTCTTTTCCGTAAATTATGTATTTTTCCACACATTGTACACATTATCGTCATGTTTTTTTCTTCAATCTGATTCTTTATTCATCATTATCAATGTATCATTTTCACGTTTCCAATATTTTCATCCATATTTTTCATTCATTCACCAGAAAGTGTAAAATTAATTTTTAGCAAGGACATTTTTTTTTAATTTTTCGTGTAGCAGCTTAAATGAGTCTTCGAAAAAATTATTCATGTCCTTTTGTCTCAAATTCGAAACGACTCCTGTTTGAAGTCTAGATTCAAAAAGAGAATTAACTAATATCCACTTCACTGAACGCTTGAAACCAGAACCAGCATGATCTTTATCCATTTTCTTGATGAAATATCTTATTCGTTTGAGTTCCCCAATTTTTGTTTGGATTTTACGCTTCATTTTCATTGAGAATTTGGATGTTTTCAGTGCAGTTTTCAGTGCAGTGAATTTCAATATGAAACTGGCCAATTTTTTTGGAATAATTTTTTGTATTTCTATAATAGTCGCATCAATTTCACTCAACGTATTTCTGAAATTCTCTATTTTTGAAATGAATGTAACTCAACAAAAAGGCTGTTGTGATGGAGTGTGAAGCGTGAAGCTATTAAAGACTGCTGTTGTAATAGAGTCTGGGCTGATAATGCTACTACGGTATACAATTTGCTGACAGATAACTATGATGTCTTCAGGTGCGTTGAGAAGACAAACAGTTGTCTAAAATGAAGAGAAAATAATATTAATTTAAAAAGGATTTTTTTTTAAATTAAATTTTTTTTATGAATAACTTACCCCCACGATCGCAAATAAAGCAGATGGATTCGTTTTTCCAATTTCCAAGAAACCTCCGTATATCACCAAATGATTTTCCTCCACCGAAGTAGTGAATGTTGAGAACATTTTTTTGTCACTTTCTGCGGTAGGAACACGACTCGACCCTTCAATTCCAATGTAATAGGTTCTTTGGTTCTCGCAGTTCCGGCTTTCCATATTTTATGAGACACTTCTACGACTAGATTCTGTAGATCACCAATAGTAGACTTGGTGGGGTTCTTTTCTAAGATAGAAAATGCGTTTAGAGTATTGGAAAAACTCGTGAACAAAACACGTTGAATTTATAAGCGTCAATACTAATATTACATTTGAGGTCGGTACTTCTTGGAAAACTCGGTATGGAATATTGAAATTTATTTTAGAAATTGAAAAAAAACTTGTGAAATGAAAAAGCATAGAGAATACTTACATTTTTGATAGTTGAATATACGCACAAACTATAGAGATTGACAAATTACTAAGGGCACAATTGACTGCACAAACTGTTGTAATGAAACTGAGTCTCACTGTTGATATTTTTTAATAATCGGAGAGTTCTCACACTCGTCTGCCGAAATCTTCGAGGAGCTGTCTATACTTTTCGAAAGACATTTCTAAAATAATAATTACGAAGACAAATTGCCTTAATAATCGATATAGTTTAGAGGGGAAGGGCGGTGCTTCTTTTTTCGTTAAAAATAGTGATCGTGGGGTATACGTCATCATGTAGAACACGTCGTTATTGGTGTGTCACAACTAATATCAAAAAAATGTCAGGCATGCTTTTTTTTCCTCTCTTACTGACGAACGGCAGACGATGCACATTTGAGACACACTGTATACGTCCCGATCAGGTCTCAAACAGATTTTGATAACATATTTCGAACAGGTATTGATATGCTTAGCAGTTTGAGGTGTTAGTCTCCTGTTACCATACAAGTTTTTTTAAACGAAACACCCTGTATAAACAATCTATTTCAAGGCACTCTGTAGACGGTTAGCCAGTCGCGATCTACGGTAACCGTTAGAGATCATGTTAGAGACCACATACTATATTGCATTTTTGAAACGGATCAGCTCCGTCTACTACCTACTACCAAATGTGTCATAAAGAATACTATGTAGGCGAGGCTAGACTGGCCCTTTTAGAAAAAAACACCCTCAATACACCCCAAAGGAGTTACCTAGGCCCATTCACCCCTTTATTGGCCACCCATCTAATATATACAAACAGGGTTGCTCAAGATGTTACGTCATTCTATTGTCTTCTCTCTTACCCCAGGCACTTCTCTCTCTTCGCTGTCGATGACCACTCCTTTCTACAAAAAAGTAACAGGGGTGCACAAAACTTACGTCATTCCATTGTTCTCGGGGGTACATTTGAGCCTTTTTTTTGCAACTCTTCACGTACCTACGTCACTCCTACAGCTGAGGGAGGAGAGAACTTGATGATTGAGTGCAGTGGTTAGATAAACAGCAATTATGTAAAATCCACACCCTTTTTTTAGGGCATCCTTTGAACCATTTTTACCTTTGAAACAGAACAGCCATTATGTAAACTAGCTGCGACCTCTATAAGGTCACATTTAATAATTATTCAAATTGAAACCTCGAAAATACAACACAATTGTAAATTTTGTTGACAAATTGCGATTCCATTAGTTACATTGATTTCCAAGACGCCATAATCGGCTCTCTCTCTTATACATTGAATGACATATATCTGGTCCCAGACCAACCTTATATATCTACTAGCCTCGTTATTCACGTCTTCTCGACCTTCTGTGAAAAGCTTGTATCACTTGATAACATTTATCTGACTGAGAGTTCAATCACCGTATGTTATTGTCAACATTTCAAATGTTTTTGAGCACTTGCTTACATTTTTGTCACAAAATTTTATAGACATTCTTAGATTTATTTTTCATCGATAGAAAAAAACGTCGAACACACAATATACTTCTAACTTGTATGCCTCTCACCAACAAACTGAACAGCTGAAAAATCTGTGAACATATGTCGAGAAGAATGTTTGAACGTGGTCGACAATGTTTCATGGTGCATTTCATCAGTTTGGACTTACATTGTCTAATATGATATAAAATGATTTGAAATCCCTGAAAAAATCAACAAAATAAAAAGATTAGCTAAAAAATAACTATCATATTAAGAAAAAAAACTGAAATTACAGTGAAATAATATAGAAACAAAAATTGAAAATCAACCAATTAACAAGAAATGAAAATTTAAAATTGAAAGATTTCAAGTCAAGTTACTTCACAACTTCGAGTGGTTTCACCTATCCACTCTCTCCTTTTACCCCTCAACCGGTTCAGCGGGAGCTGACAGCTTGGCGAGAGTTGCCATTTTCCTGTTTATTATCGGTTTCTATATGTTGCGTATCTCTACGCTAACTTGGCTGAATGCATTGTTGGGCAACATATATGTTGATGACTCTGCTATTCTCGGGAATATCGACGAATGTAGAGGTCGTTTCAAGGTCAAAAAGGTGAACGAGGTTCCGAAATCGGCTCATTCCAACTACTGATTAAAAATCATCTCAGTTCTTCTGGAGAATATTCAGTGACTACTTTTTCATAAGAAAAAACCAATATTGAAAGTTTCAACCTACTCGTGAGTGAATTATATTTTCAATAAATTGATGTATGTAGCCGTTACTACGTGGTAGAAGATCATG
>WOGJ01188805.1:979-18069 GCA_015342185.1 Leptinotarsa juncta | reverse complement strand
CCCAGATGGAGACAATCAGTCAAAATATTTGCCCTGTCCGATTCGACAGGTCCTAGACAACCTCTTCGATTACAATGGACAAAAAATCAAGTGGAAGAATAAAATTTCTATGTGCGTCACGTTCGAACAATCAAAGGTTTATCTTTACCAAGCCAAACGGTGAATGTTAGAGAAATTTCTGAAGGCTATCTATCCATATATAGACGGTCAAACAAACATTTTGATTGGCAACTACTGGTCATAACAAAAGTTATATCAGAACCTTGACATGGGCCTGCAGTCAGTAAAACGTCTCTTGGATGGACCCTAAACGGTAATTTCAGGGAGAATGATGAAATTGTATCTACAAAATTCGTTTGTTATACTGATTGCAAGGTGAAAGACGACTTGAACATTTTAACATTAAATACAGTTCTTCCAGTTTTGGACGCTGAATACCTATTTTATGTTTAATTACAACGAACAAACACTCTTGGTTTGAATCATTAGTCATATGCCTCATTTAACTGAGCTCTTTTTTCACAAGAAGTCCTTTGGCATTGTTATACCTATGAATTCTTCAATAACAATTATTTCCTAATTTTTAATGATTATTCAAAATCATTCAATAAGAAACCCTTTTATTAACTGAATTGATTAGAAATGTTTTTGTGGTGTTTCTATCGAACAACTCCATTAAATATCCAAAACGTGTTACTTAATATTTTCAGAATATGATAGTAACACTATTAAGAAGCCGTCGAAAAGGTGGAGTTCCGTCGAAAAGGTGGAGTTGTCGATGAATTTTCGAACACAATCAATTCGACCCACTCCGAATACCAAAATATGAAATATTCCTAGTAACTCCTTCTTTTCTTGGTGCCATTTTTGGGTGCCTCTCATGATGGGCTCATTGATGACGACGGTGTAAAAATCATATACAAATATTTTTATTCTTGAAAACATAGGCTTTCAAGATCAGAGTCACAATTAGAGAAAACAAAATCCGGGCTGTTAGGCAGTGCATAAATGAAACTTGTACAAAAAGTTTCGTTTGCTACTGTTTCAGTCATCATCCACGGTATGTGCGTTGACTGCGAGGATGCAGGTAACATATCGACTTTGATTAATATTTAGGACAGTCATTCATTGCTGATACTTTGATATATGACCGTCGGTACTGATTATGTTTGCCGTAATGCTAGGCGAAACGTTTGGCACTACACTGCATTCGATTACGACCTGCCAGATATGATTTTGTTTTTTCTAATTCTTATTTTTTACTTCTGAATATATGGACACTGACATTAAATATAATTCTTCCAGTTCTGGACGCTGAATACCTAATTTATGTTTTATTATAACGAATAAATAGAAACAAATCATAAATCATATGCCTCATTCAACTTATCTCTATCAACTTTCGATATTGTTATGGCTGTGGATTCTTTAACAACAATTATTTATTGAATTTTTTAAGATGACCCAAAATTGATCTATAAATTGAAACCTTATAATGACCGAATTGACCAGAAATGTTTTTGTAATGTTAATCACATAAAACTCCATTGAATATCCATTATGAGGATAGCACAGAGAAGAAAAATGTATTTTTTCTAATATAATGATAATAAATCAAACAATTTTTTTTGATTCATCAAAATAATAATCACAAAAAATAAAATCGACAATTTAGGAACATATGCTTTCACGTTCGGAGTCACGAACAAAATCCGGACTAGTAGGACATTGTCCTGAAGTACAAAACATTTCGTCTGCTACGGCTACAGACATCGTCTGCAAAGACGAATATTATAGTTTGAGGTGTCAGCAATGTTATTCATATTTTCTTCAATATAATTGTCAGTTTCTGCTTTTTCATAATATCCCTAGGATCTACATTTCCCTTTTTCCGGTCCTTGAAGCCAAATATGTAGGTTTCCAAATAGTTTTGGTACATGTTAATTACTGTTATTTAATTCTCTTGTTGAATTCAGATCCTACATCAAAATGTTATTACCGAAACAGGTATATGAAACTAATTCATCATTAGACATCATTGACAATTTTCCGCCCGTTCATTGTTTGACCATTATCAGAAACTAATGGTCGGTAATGTTGGTGTAGTGACAGTGAATTTTAAATAAAAAACATATACATACGACACAATATGGTAGAATCTAATGCATTTCATGATATAATCTGACAACATACCAGAATTATGTTCTCAAACTAATATCTATACCTACAGAGTTCCTAATCATGCCGTTTTATCAAAATTTCTCAGAAAAATTAAAAATTCGAAATTGATATATTGAAAACAATGTTTCCTCATCAGAACAAAAATGCTGTCTCTTGACGCTCGATTCTCTAACCAAGTAAGCATCATCAGGAGATGATTAAGATTAGTGAGGAAACTGTATTTTCAATAGTTCCATTCTGCGTCAGAGGTTTCAAATTGTACTTATTGAGTTCGAAATTCGTATTATATTGAAGGTAATGATATTACTTAATGGACAAAAACTGTATTCTGCTCCAGACTATAGCAGTTCAAAAATTCTACATATAAATTATGTTGAAAAATTATTGAGATCGGTACACGGCACTAGATTTTTGGATGCTTCTGGAAATAGCCAACTGTGATAACAAAACAACGAACAGTGACAAAGTTCTCATTCCATCTCCGACATAAACTCAATATATTTAGAAAAAAATATGCTTCCAGGGTCTAACACTGAACTTCTCATGGTTATAGTGACTGATGGCCACTTTCCTTTCATGATAAACATCATGAGACCATTTTCAGGGAAGAATTTGTCTGACTAGCAGATAATTTTCAACTACCGATTGAGTAGTGCAAGAAAAATATTTGAAAATATCTTTGGAATTTTGGTGCAGAAATTTCGGATGTTCATAAGGCCTCTTCAGGAAAATCCTGTAATATAACGAGGGTTGTACTCACAGTATGCATCTTGTACAACTTCATTCGAAACGAATATTAATGATGATACTGTTCGAGCGGAGAGATCTCGACTTCAGAACTTTCCTCGTTGCCGGGGCGAGAAAAATTGCGAAGCATTTAATTTGAGGGAGCAATTTAAACAATTTTTCAATTCTCCAAAAGGTGGTGTGGAGTGGCAAGAACATCGCACCCTCATATTTCCATTTGAAATGTACCTATTTCTTGTAGGTAAATATGCAGTTTTCAAGATAATACAATAAATGATAAACATTGTTCAATATGTATTTGACAAAAAAACCATTGGATAATTGCTGAAACTACAAGGTTATTTAATGATCCTATCCATATCCAAAGCACAGATACCTTCCTATATCAATAACTTCATAAGCATATATGAAATAAGGTAGGCTTTATCGCAATATGGTATTTATGGTCTTAACTTCGAGATTCAATTCCTTTGCAACTTTTTTTCAGATTATATCTTTATACTCAGGGTTTCGGTACTGGTCTTTAGTCTGGTCATACAGAACTGGATATTTTCTGACTTGTTCAATAAGCTCTTCCGGTTTCATTGACATTTTTTAAATTTAATTTAGAGAAAACAGAAAACAACTCAAATATAAAAAAACTCCAAGCGATACGCGACCAGAAGATGGAAAACGAATAGTCTGCACGATCGGATCATGATCGGAATGCAGGAACGGATTCGCGTGGAAGTGAGGTTAGCCACGTATCGGAACGATGTGAATTACTCTATTCGGACTAAAGTACCATTTTCATCTCAGACACTCATCCGACTGTATGATGGCAGTTGTATATGAAGGGACAGTGTCTGCGATTTCCTGACAGTCCGAATTTCTGACTGGAGTGGGAATATTTCCTTGTCGTCATTTAGCATCGTTCGCGTCTTCAAAGCAACCACAATGAATTCTGCTGCAACTATGATATTTCTCCATCAAATGGTGGTATCCCTTTGTGCCTTGAAAGCAGAAGACGCCAACTAAAGAGTCTTTCTTCCATCAAGATTGTTGTTCGAAATCTGACGATTGGTCGGCTATAAAAAATCGCAGCTGTTAAAAATCGCAACACTGACATGTTGCATTGAAATGTATTAGTTTGCTTAATTTTATGACATAATATTTTCGCTCGGTTTCCGAGCGGAAATGTCATGTCAGGTACAGTGAGTACCTGACAATGCCCGCGATTTCAGAGCGATTTCCTGGCAGTCCGGATTTCTGACTGGAGGCGGAATATCCTCTTGTGCTGCTGCTGCGATATTTCATCATCAAATAGTAGTATTCCTTTGCGCTTTGGAAGCAGAAGGCGCTCTTGTTGGAAGACGCCATCCAAAGAGGTACGACGTACACCGAAAGAGGAACTAGGAAGAAAGGTTTTCTGTTATACGAGTACTCCCACCATCCTCCATTCTATATCTCTTTTGCTATTGTTGATAAAACCGTGGTCATTTTTGTCCCACGAACAAGGGTGATTTTCTACGCTTTGAATTGAAGTTTCTACTTCCATGCTCGAATTGCAACTGAAAAACCGGCCGGAAGACGCCAACACTGTTGGATCCCATTCTTTTACCTTCGAATGTCGCTTGGAATCCGACGACTGGTCAGCTGTAAGAAATCGTAGTTGTAAAAAATCGCAAACTCCGTCATGTTACATTTGAATGCAGGGGTTGGCATAAAAATAAAAATCGCTCGGACATTGCTCTGGAAAAAACCGCTGGGAAATCGCGAAGTATGTCACCAGCCTCACCTGTATTTTCACCGCTCAATGAAAACCATAAATATTGATCTTTAAGTTCCAGGAAGACAACATTTTCATTAATAATTCCTGTGCTGTTTCTGATATATTATCAAAAAACAAATCATTTTTAGCTAAATTGTTTGTTGATCTAGTTGATTGTGCAACTTGCCTCAAATCGCTAATTATTTTTAGTGAAATTATGAACCGAATCTCGGTTCAATCATAATTTTCTGTGAAAACCAAAAATCTGCGAAATGACCCTTGTATATCTTGTATACAGAAAACACTGGACAAAGGTTGGTGATGAAATCATTTTTAAATGCAGTTTCAGGTGGCGCAAGTTTGGCAACTAATTTAAAAGAAAATTTGCACTGCCTACTTGTGCGAGTTGACTTTTTTGTCAATGCTTTTAGATAAAAAGCAAACAAAGAAATTGCCTGAATTTATAAAGATTCAAATCTCATGAATAATTTTTCAAATTCTATTACTTTGTATTAATTTACAATGTATATATAAATTGAGAAGGGAATTTTATAAAGCAAAGATTATTTATTGTTTCGACAAAAAGTCGAAACATTCATAGGTGTGCATGCACAGAAGTTTCCTTGAAATACAAATTTGAAGAACGAGTCCACCCGAAACAAATATGAATGTACTTCAATCAACAATTTAATAAATGAAAATATTTTCGAATGTCTTACTGGTGCTTTGTGTTTCTCCTCGACCTCCTGCCGGAGGTTTGCGAGCCCCTAATGAGGGCTTCTCTACTTCCTAGCGAGCCCCTCGTGAGGGCTTCTTGACCTCCTAGCGGAGACTTCACGACCCCCCAAGGGGATCGAGACCTACACTTTGACAAACATTGTTCCACCGAATCTATCCAACATATATCATAGCCAGAAATGGATTCGATAAGTTTCCATATCATTCAGTTGGGATCACTTTCCACGCAAAAACATCCTCAATTTTGTTCTAGATATCATCATCGTAATAATATCGAAACTGAGGTTGAACGCAAGCCGCAATGCTACTAACGATCCATTAGACTCGGAAATTAATTCTGAGTGCCTCAAACGAATGACAGATACTTATTCACGCATTCCGAATATGTAACGCTAATTACATTCAAACACCGAACTAGGTAATTCAAGTTATATTCCGTGAAATTGCCGTTGGATTCTATGATTATTACATTCATTATTTATTAGGTCGTTGTCAGGTTGCTTGCATATTTCAATTCTGCGAGGATGAACCTTCGATTTTCGCACAGAAAGTGCCGTTAAAAAAAAGGGTAATTTAGTGGGCACGTTTGCAATTTTTGGATGCAGTGGAAGAGCGGTAAATGGAGTGGAGAGCGGAAAACGAGAGAGTGTAACGAATGTTTCACGCGCACCAAAAAAGTCAACAGCCATGACCCTGAAAGTCGAGAGCTGAAATCAACAATAAGGACAGTGAATTATTGTCTTAATCTATTGAAAAAAAGACAGGGAACTTTTCAAGAGATGCACTGATGGACTGATGAAGCCACCTCAAGAAATCGATGACGGGCATGACCTGTTTCTCAAATTTGTTGCAGTCACTGTTAAAAACTACTGAACCAAATGACGCAAATTTCAAATACTTCAAGATTCAACAATATAGTTTATAGTCGAAACCTGACCCTATACTTCTTCAGCATCATCCACGTGGACAATTTCAGATAATTCTTACTTATAACGCCACTGATACAGTATCTAAAGCCTCGGTACAAGCTTTTCAAAATGAAAACGACTTATAATGGGTCATGTATCATAATGTAAATCAAAATGTTAGGATGTCTATGTTTGGTTGATGTTGATAAAAATAACTGTATTTCTTAATTTTATCTCATTCGTCCAAACTAAGGAAAATGAATGTTATGGTTTCTTTCCTAATTTTATTAATATGTCTACTTACCTACAGTTAAGGCCAGTTTTTCTCCAGGTGTAATTTGACTCTGTTACAGAAATACATTCTCAGTTCCTCTTCCATAAGGTTCAGACGTATGCGAACCTTTCACGGAATAGTGTACAATACGTTCTGAACTTTTCTTCTTCATCAATGAGATGACATTGATTGAGAGTTGGAAAAACCCTTCGTTTTTTCGATTTTAATGAAAGTCGCTTATTTCTTTCTAAAGATCGCATGCTTCCAGAAAATTTGGTGCTCCTCTTCATCATTTTTCATTTGTTCAAAAATAATCATTGCAATAATTTGTTTCTTCTTTGTAGTCGTTCCGTGATTGCCCATCGGGACACTGTCCATTGTTAGTCAGTACGTCAACTGAACAGAGACACGCTATGCTTAGGAAAATATCAAAATGCCGCGTGATAAGTTTCACGCCCCTGCCGAAGCGATTAAGACCCGGTTCCTGCTGCCCGAAAAACACGTCGCTAGGAAAACATACCTTGAGAAAGAATTGTTTTTCAAACTATGAACATAGATAATCAAAGCCACTGAAATGTATTTTCATAGTTTTTTAAATCAAATTGCTACAACGACTGATGTTATATGCTGATGTAAATGACGTCACATCACAGAGGTATCAAGAAATTAAATTTATAAAGTTTCAATTAAGGAACCAAAATTTGTCGAATGGTTCAAAAGATAATAAATAACTTGATATGCCAAAGTTTTAGGATACCATGTTTATTTTTGATTTTTTGATCCTGCTAGTCAGGAAAACCAAATTAATTGATTCGATTCGTGTGTTCTATTAAAATATTGAAGAATTTATACCATACACTTGGTGGCGAACTAGGTTATATTGTTGATATAAATATTAAATATTAGACCCATTTGTATACCAGTGTTATTTAAATCCCAGTGCTGCAAAATATAATTTAGTATATAGTGATATATCAATCGTTTAGTAATAATTTCAGGAAGAAGTGATACAACTTTTCGCCAATATACAAACTCTCTATTATATATTTCTGCAGACCTATGATTGAGTTTTAAACTTTCTTAGTATACAGTGAATACTGAAATTGATGATTCCACCTTTCAATTAAAAAAGCAACCTGTCGTTATCACACCTTACAAGTTTAAATACCGTGGGGTTAAATGCTTTCATTTCTGGATCCACCTTATGAACTAGTTTCAGTGGTTAGATTATTAAAATCAATAAACGAAAAATAATGAGTACTTTCAGTTCATCTTGATGGTCTTCTGAATTGACACAAACATTACTTATTTCAAAATAAATATATATTTAATGAAAACAATTTCTTTTGGAGAAAAATCAGTTTTTATTGATCTTTTTTGTACTTATAACTTACACAATTTATCTGGACTTGATCGAGTCACTCATTTTAAATATTATATAAATGTTCAATCATTCAAGGAATTTTATTTCATTGTCTCATTTACGAATAACCATCAGATTTCGAACACTCAAACATAAACGCTACAGAGAATCACTATAAAATTATTGTCATATTTTCAGGTCAAAAATACCTAGAGAGTCGTTAAAAATGTATTCTTTTTGAAAGAAATACTTCTCTTCCGAGTTTGGTCATAACTATTGTAAACAGGTGACATTCAACTCATATGTTGTACAATTCGAAATAAAATAAATTTGAAACTCAGCAATTGATTGAGTTTTACTGCATTTATTTTAGCTGATATGATCCGTGTAATTGCATGAATCTTTGACAGTGATTTTCTTTAGTACGAGTGTTTATGTTTGAATGATTCAACATTGATTCAAAATTGAAAATGAATAACTTCATAAATTATTATTCAATAACATGGATTTTTTTACAAATGTTATAGTATTTTTCTCTGAGTAGTGTCTTCAATGGATGAATTTGCGTCCTATTGAAACAAATAAATAAGCAAACTACGAAAGGAAGAGGTACTTATCCAAAAAATAATCAGTTTATTACTTATAATTTCAAATAAGTTCACCCTTCTTCATGTTTACTTTTTCGTAATTTTATCGTTCAACCACTTTTTATGTTTCAAATTGGCACTAGGAGAATCGTGCTTCGTTCTGCTATTGAAACACTTTTCAGTTTTTTTTTTCGAAGCTTTAATATTTTCCAATTCTACTTTAGTGTTTGGGAAAAGTGTTTGTTTTGATGTTTTTTATGCCAAAGGTCCCAAATTTATGTTCAATGAGGTAATTAATGTAAATCTCTTGGAACAGGGTGAGTAGATAATGAAAATTCATAATGCATTGTCTTTTCATCAACGGTGATTTTCCAAAATATTGATTTTAAATTTTCATCATTTATATGGGCATGAAATTTCTAGTAAACTAAGCTTCTTTATTTCTTGATTTATAGATGAAGCATAACATTAGTGTATAGACTTGAAGAATGGAAAAAAAAGTGTTGGAATCGATTAATAAATTCTAGTAACACAAGAAAATAATTAAATCATGAAACTACTATCATTTAATTACTAGACGATACCCTAAATCAGAGGCAATTTTTTGTTAAATATTGTCTATCATTACTGGGATGTTTGAATAAAGTTCTTGCCGATGGCTTTTCTTTAACGTCCCTATAATTTTTGCGATATAAGACAAAATATTTCTCAAATAACATCAACGCAGTTGAAAATGGTGTTTTCATAAAAACTAACATCACATGTTAACTTATTTCAGTTCATAACTACGGCAGTGCAATTTCTTGAAAACGCAAACTGCGGCTAATCTTTAGTGCCATCTGTTGAAACTTCATTCTCCCCGAGGGCTCCATTCCCACTTATTCTAGCCGCTATCGGCACACTTCTACACGCATCGTTAACATATTATGTGAAGAGCATGTGAAATGAACCGAATTAACTGCCGCCAACGACGAGATAATAAGCTTCTTTAAAAAGTGTATTACCTTGACAGAATTGCCAGATGTGTATGTGAAAAATAAACTCACTTTTTTCGTGATTGACTGGAGTTCATGATTAACCATGAGACCGCACCCATAAAAAACATGGAAACAGGAGCCTAAACATATTTTGCTGAAACAAGTTTCGAATGCAGTTCAATCAAAGATGTTATTAATTCTACAAGCGTCATCAATATGTGACATGATAAAACACATGGCTTTAAATAGCATCCTGTTTTGCAAATGAATAGCGAAAATAAAACAGCTTACGTTTGCGTTTAATCAGAGAAGAACTCTTGTTTGGACGATAGCTTGTACTCGATACATCAAAGAGAGGTAGCTATACAAACTTGAGTACAAATTCGGCAGTTAACGTATTACTATTGTTTGACAGTTAATGTTCTTGTGGTGCACTGTTTGGAACCTTTGGTGTAGTAATGAATATTACTGGAGTTTTGTTTCAACACCAAACCATTAGTTTTACACTTCGAGATGTGTTTCAATCACCATGTGATCATATTTACGAGGAAAACCAAAATGTTATTGTTTAATGTTATTTATTGGAAAGTTCATACTATTTTAATTCTTCAACACCAAACAATCATTTTCACATATAAATTTCAACTTTATATTGGGAATGACCCTGTCTAATGACTTCCTAAATTGACAGATATCAGAGTTTGAATGTGGAATATGAAATATAATGTATTTATAGAGTAACATCAATTGCAGACGAATTTTATGAAGCTGCCCCAATCGTGATATGGAAGTAGCTTTTGGTTCATAAATGAACGCAATTCTTCTTTAAAAGATTTGGTTACACAGAGCTGTTAAGATCAAAGATCCATTGACTGTCCTATAAAAAGTGTATCATCTCGTCAGGATTACTATTAGTCGTCATCAATAAAATTAGTAGATGGTGTCAACTAATTTTGAAAAATTAATTTCAATCGTAAAGGTTATTACGAGTTATCCCACTTGCAATCTATTTTCCAGAATTTTATAGAATTTCAAAGTAATATCCATTTTCCGATCAATAAATGATTTAAGTATGGTAAATAAATCGACTTTGAAAAAATATCTGATATTCAATTCGAAAGAAAGACCGTTTTGAACAAGTGAGGAGTATGCTGTTTGATCAGTTTGGCAAGTGGATGAGAAAGTTATTCAAATTAGAAGAGATTAATTTTCGGGAAAGACTTCTTTTATATAAATATTGAATTACATGAAAGAACAAAATACTTTCTAAACAACTTCTTTTTATGAACATTGAATTATACGAAAATACTTGTTCGTAATCAGTTTTTACTCTACACTCCACACTCAATCAGATATCATTCATAGGAACGCTATATGATATAGTATATAAAGGAGATATGGAATTTCACTTACATGAAACACTATAATGTTCAATTTGTGGAACACTTTCATCCTCAGTAGCAGACATCGATGTTTCGGAATAATACACTTTTCTTATTGCCTTTTTAGCACCACGCTTGTAATGTTATCCAAATTGGTGTTCATATAGTGTTCATATAGAAGCAGTTGTTTTGAACTGCTTTAGTGTAATTTAATGTTCATATGGAGATAGTTGTTTCAATACACATCTTTGCTCTCTTCCTTCCTGATGAGGAAGAAGTATTTTCAATAGATTCATTTCACGTCAGAGGTTCGAAAATCCACTCATCAAGTTCTTCATCGTCATCAAGTGACTTGTTCACAAATTTCATTTTGGAGTGAAAAAACATCGTTTAAAATTCCATCGCTTATTATATCGACAAACTCGATGCTTCAGTTATTTAAAAAGTTCATTTCATGGAGTAGGTAGGAGAGATTGTAAGTTTTTGTTTTCAAACCATTTTGATCACTAGGCGATGCTTGGTCTAAATATTGAACTCTAACCTTATCCTCTGTAGCATATTTTTTGCCATTTGATGAAATGTTGTGAAGAAGTGTTATCGCATAGTTGTATCTCATTTATATACATATAAATGCATTGAAAACTGATTTTCAACGTATCTCTTAAAGGTAATAATTTTTGAATTTCTTCAACAGACATTATATTCTGAGAGATAACCTAGTTCGAGATATGTGCGAAACAAGTGTCGTAATTTTGTGAACCTTTCATGGTATGAAATTGTTAGGTTTTTTTATTGCGATAACGAGGCTCTGCTACCAAATTATGTTATTGAAAAACTAAAGTCTGAACCGCTTACGTTCTACTAAGAAACTGGGCTGCTTATAGCTTCTAGTAACTGTTTTTATTTCGTGAATGTTGTAAAATTCCAAATTTTATTATTTGACAATTACGTGACGTTTTCAATTATTTCAATAAACATTGGCGTTACAAAAAACATTAAAAAAGGGAACAAAATAAATGTTGATTTCTTCAAATTCTTAAACAAAAATATTACTGCAAACTGCATTAGTAAGTTCCGGTTTTTATGGAATTTGTCATGAAAAACAAAACGAAATTCCTCAATTTGAAATTACTAATTTTGTGTTCAGAATCAGACATCATCAGAAAATGCATGGGGAGTAAAGATTAGATATTTCAGTTTTTCCAATGCCACTCAGGCAATTTTGGACTATACTTAAAGTTTTCGAGTCATTGCTTGTCAGTTCGAATATACTGAATGAAGCTTTAAATTACATGTTCATATAGAAAAAATCGAATACAAATCATCAAACTTTCATGGATACATATGTACCTGAAGTTTCGTGCAGAATTAATAACTTTTAAATCTCATTATGGAGAAGCCAAATTCCATTTTAGAAATCTAATATGCTCTTCTGCGTTTTCTTCATAAGCTCTGTATATTACGATGACTGTGCTTGTGCGAATCCAATAAAATGTGAACAGGAAGAGGACACGACGGTGACAGCGTAGTGTATTGCTTCCGACGGCCTCAAGAGGGATTGAGTTATCAATATTTGCCAATGCTGAATATATCATTTCCTTATCCATATATTGAACTTGCACCAATAACAAATCATAAAGGTGCTTCCTAAAGTTTGTAGTAAGCTTGCAGTAAATATATGACTCGAATGGTGAAACTGTTATAAGTCATCGGTAGAGGAATACTTTGTAGAATTTAAGTTTAGCAGGAGAACGAGAAAGTAATATCTTAGGATTTGTAACTTTATTCGAGAAGATAAATGTAGTAGTAACTTCATGTGAATTGATTTTCTGTGTCTCTATTCAGGGACGTAATATTTGAATACCTATTACATACTTGTGATGTTCTGTTTGGAACCTTTGGTGTAGTAATGAATATTACTGGAGTTTTTTTCCCATCACCATATCGTTATTTTCAACACCTCGATACGTGTTTCGATCACCAAGTGATCATCTTCAAGAGGAAGATTAAACTGTCTTCCTTCTGAAGATGATCACTTGGTGATCGGAACACGTGTCGATGTGTTAAAAATAACGATTTGGGGGAAGATTAAACTGCCTTCCTCTTGAAGATGATCACTTGTTGACCGAAACATGTGTCGAGGTGTTAAAAATAACGATTTGGTGTTGGAAAAAACTTCCAGACCTATTACATATTTAGTATATAGGATTCATACATAAATTTCAAGTTATACTTCTTTCGGCGCGAATTAACGACGGCACTAAACATGCTTTTCAAAAATACTTTTATTGTAAAAAAACTTGAAAATCAAACATTATAGAAATACAAAATATATGAAATTATAAGCGTGTAACACTTTGAGGAATGAAATCTGACTGACTCTGGATACGAGGCTTTGAAGATGTGTTCTGATGTGGGTACTGTCGTGTCAGCATCTGGAACAGGGTGGTGTTACTGCTAGATCAGCGGGATTGTTCGAGGTGGTGAGAAAATTCCTCCCCCCCCCCCAGATCCAACTATCGTGCACAGCATGGTATTTGAACAGTGGATAGATCGGCTTCTTCATTAATTACTTGCAGTTGGTTATCTTCTTGACCTGACTTCTTCGCTTTATATGATCGTTAAGTAAATCGCTGAAGTCCATATACTCGGTGATTGGTAGAGTCCGCTTTGGTTGAATGTTATTCAAGGATTGTTATCAATTATCTGATTTTTCAGGTTTTGGAGTTTTTTCAGTTCAACATCGTCCAATTGGAAACTTATATTTACACCTCTTGGAGGGTTGCGATCTTGGTTCAATTCGGGAATCAATATTATTTGATTGATTACTTTTTCTTCATTGATTATTTCGATTTGATTCTCCTTGACTTTGCAGCCTACTGGGATGCCGATTAAATAGGATCCAAGTATTCTTTGAACTTCCTCTTTTTTGTTACATTGTAGATGGATTGTCGTTTTATTTGGAAATATTGCTATTCCTTGGGTAAGAGTCCTCCAGTTGGTTAGCTATTGGCTTAGTAATCCTAACATCGATTTGTCTACATGTAGAAATGTCTTCCAGTTTCTGGAGTTGCAACTTACAGAGATTCATGATTTTCTATGGAAACTGTCTTCATAGTTTCGTCTAATTTTGTGATAGTGGTCGGTTTTTCAAATTTGTTAGCGTGTTTTTGTCTCAAGTGTTTTTTCACGTAGGTTTAATAATTAGAATTGAACATTTCCGGGTTATCGTGCGTTTCGTTAGATTTTGAAATAGTCTTTTCTTTTCAATTCATTATTTTTATGTTTATATCCGTTTAAAATAATTTAGTTGTTTCTTATTGGTCATTTGTATAGCCATTGAGAAGAATATTGTCTATGTCGATATCGAATGGATTTTCATTGGCGATATGTCCATTAACTACATCGATGGGTTTAGATTTCATTGCCAAATGTATTGAGTAATAGTATACTAGTATAGTGTTAACCATTTTCGTTTGAGGGGGTGTTTTAAGAAAACCTCTTGTATTAAGAATGAGTATTCTTAATATTAAATGAGAGTAGAGTAAAGCCTTTCAATTTGTCCGTTTGATTGGGGATGATTGGGTGAAAAAAAGTGTACATTTACTTTGTGCAGTTTGAGAATTTCTTTTATAATATTATATTTAAATTCAGATCCGTTGTCAACTATGATTTGAATAGGATGTGGATAATTTCGAATGGTTTGGTGGCTGTGGAGTTAAATTCATTTTTGTTTTAATAGAATGTCTTTCGTATTTACTTCGTTTACAGATTTCACACTCGTTAATAGTGGTTTGGATAGAATCTTTCATTTTGGGCTAATAATAAAGGGTTTTGAGCTTTTGTTCGGTTTCGTCAAAACCTCTATGATTACTTTTATTTTCGTGATATGCCTGTATCAGTTCTAAAGCTTCTTTTTTATTTGTGACATCGACGGATTCAGCATCAGGGGTCAACTGCGATTTTGTGTCATCATTGGAAGACCTTGTGATTACAAGGACTAACTCCCAACTTAATCACGGGTGCTGCTATAGCAACCTGCATGACATCCGGGTCTAAGATAAATCAAACATGAAAGATGGGATATTGAGTGAATACGGTAATATCAACGAGGAGGAATTTTTTGGACAAACACTCATATGAAAGTGGGCAAACCGCAGACACGTGTTTCTGGCTATTTAGCCTTCGTCAGTACGGTACAGCAAAGTGCAAAGGATAGATATACTTGGTTGAAAGAAAGAGATCAAAAACAAACAAAAGGATTCAATATCAGGGGCCAACTGCGATTTTATGTCATTGTGTGTCATATATTGTGTCATATATAAATAGATAAGTACTGTTTTGATTATTACCATATTGATTCCAATTTAAGAGCCACCGGTAGACAGCTGTTTCAGCCTATTGGGCATCGTCAGTACCGGGCAGGATGTCCTCGATTGAAGACAAAATGTGAATAACCAAGAAAAGTGTGGTTGGTGGTTTGACCAATCAAATAACAACTGCGGTAGCAGAAATTTGGGAAGCTAACCTGAAATGCCATCGGAAAACGAATCCAAATGTTTCTAGGAATGATATGAAATCAAGAAAGGTTAATGCAATCAGGCTGCTGGAAAATTATTCCATGAAAATCAAAATATGAATAGATAAGTACTTTTTGATCTTTTCCATATTGATTTCAATTTAATAGCTACCGGTAGACAGCTGTTTCAGCCTATTGGGCATCGCCAGTACCGGGCAGGCGGTCCTCGATTGAAGACAAAATGTGAAAAAACCCAAGTGGATCCACCTATTGGTGTGACACCCAAGTCAACTTGCCAAGTTTTTATGTCAGTGTTGGTGGTTTGACCAAGCCTCCGACAACTGCGGTAGCAGAAATTTGGGAAATTAACCTGAAATGTCATTGGAAAACGAATCCACGTGTTTCTAGAAATGATCTGAAATCGAGAAAGGTTAATACAGTGAAGCTGCTGGAAAATAATTTCATGAAAATTAAAAGATAAATAGATAACTACTATTTTGATCATTCCAATATTGATTCACTTTCCACTATGAAAAGCAGAAATTAATTTCAATTGGTCGATACGACTGATTTCGGGGTGCTTGCCCCATCATCAGTATCGGGCATGGTCTCTTCAGAACGGTGTGAACGATCAAACAAATATAATTCCAGATGGTCATGAAATCGTTCTGCAGTTGATTCAGTGGGGTGTCCACTGTGCTATCTGCGGACAGGGCCAGGAAACAACTCCACAAATATACTTCGGGGTGGAAGTCGGAATAGTGACTAATAGAGATGAAATGGGCAACGTTGAGCATGTCATAATGCACCTCTCCGGAATCAGTCATTACTTCGATTTCCACCCCGAAGTATGTTTGTGTAGTTGTTTCCTGGCTCTGTCTGTGGCAGTGGACATTCCAATGAACCAACTGCAAATTATGTATTCCAGAAACCGAAAAGCCTTTTAAAAATGGCTTTTCATTATAACAGTACATATATAAAATCAGACTAACTGCACAGTATACTATATACAGTATTCCCATTTCGGGTGATTTTTTGGTTTGAATTTTCTACATGCAGACCCAGGAGTTGCCGTCTCAGTTCAAGTCAGGCACGCAACCCTACTGAAAAATTTGTTTGTTGAACACTACACAATTACTTTTTACTTCTTCAAGTCCTAAATAGTACTACATAGTTCAAAAAGAATAGGCTCTACAGATTCTCAAATATTGAGTGATGAATTCGATTAGGAATATTTTTAATAATTAGTCCTTGATATAATCGAATCAGCAAACTCGTCCGCCATCTTGAATTCTCAAATCAATGAATTAATATGCTAAATTTGGCCCCAAAAATCACTACAAAGAAATTTCGCATGGATTCGTACCATGGTTCATGAATAACAAAACTCAATTTTCATGTTGTCTTTTTTCTTGTTGAAATGAAGATATATTTTGTCACATCCGAATATGAACATCTGCCGATCCCATGAATGTTTAAAATCTACTTGAAACATAGTTCATCATCTGTATCTGTAGAGTAGGGAGGGTGAGTGTAAGCCCACGTACTTAGGCCACATGTGACCCATTGTACATCCTCCCAAGGAGTTGTCCTCCTAGGTCATCGTCCATCCTGCCCTTTCCAGGAAGATGAACAGGTCACTAGGAGACATCTCCTTTATATAT
>WOGJ01188756.1:0-13467 GCA_015342185.1 Leptinotarsa juncta | reverse complement strand
TTACGAGTCAAGGATAAATGCGTTGACGAGCAGAGAAGCGCGCGATATCTGTGAGTTATCCTGGATAGGCGCCTGAATTTTCAGGAACATCGGAGCTTGGCGATCCAACGAGCGGGTGCGGCGGTAAAACGAACGTACCTGCTCATTGCACGGAACTCTAAGCTTAGTGTGGTCTGTCCCATATTCTGTAGCCTCAAGAAGACTCCGCTGCGGAGACTCGAGACGATGCAGAATAAGGTGCTCCGTATTTGCACGAACAGTGACAGATACATTTCATTTAATGATCTGTTAGATCTGGCAGAAGTCGGGACGGCCACTGAACACATCAGGAGGCTGTCTTATACATTCTTCAAATTCTTTCTACCGAAAAGCCCGCTGACGAGGGACGTCACGGCGCTTAGGAGTTATCATAATCAACCCAGAAAACACGGCTTGATTTATGAAATGCTTGATATCTTCCATGAACGGCGCGAATGTGATCGCGCTTAGTTCATGGAAAAGCTAAAGATAAATTACGTATTTTCGTGATATCAGAATTACTCTAACCTGGTTTTTTCATGAATTTTTTCCAGGAGGCTAGTGATTAACTTGCAACAACTATCTAATATATTCAGATATGAGGTACTGAAATCACAACACCATGAGAAATCTCGCGTAAGCTTTGACAGGAAGCGGGAAGTCTTAGACTGAAAGCTGAAATGAGGCTCTGTTGGACAGAGAGCCACCCGTTAACACCAGCGGGGGCGCCTCCCATCGGTTTGTCGTGGGTCTATGCGGCGGCGCTTTATCTTTAGGCCGTCTAGGGGCTTAATATTAAAGTCTCATCCTGCTGATCCTCCCTTTTCCTTCACCAATCCTTTTCCCCTCCTTCTACCACTCCCGTATGTGGGAGACATGTGAATATTATAAATATTCTGTACAGTAGACCTTATATTTTGATTTTTTACTTGCTAAAATAGAGCTTCTAAGATGAAAACAATTTTAATCGAAACCCTATTCTGGATGTTGTCATTTTCTTTAATAACCTAAGAATTGAGGGAGAATACTGACATTTTATAGGAATAATGACATATGATGAATCATACGATGAATCATAATTACGATATCGAAAGGAACATGTTTTTTTTATTGCAGTTCAAGCATTGATTTTGCTTTGAGTGAGAAAGGCGTCGAGAGCGTCGCCCTTGTCAGGAAGGCCGTGTAAGAATTGATTACCCGATGAAGAATATTTTGTCGACCCGCCGTCACTCATGGGAAGCTAAGACGATGAATCATAATTACGATATCGAAAGGTTTTCATTTTTGTGATGATTCAATGGAATATTGTTAGGAAGATTATGAATTCATTCGGTGTCTCTCCATGCTCGGATACAGACGCTGCTCTTGTTTAATTAGTATATGTGAAAGAGAATAAAGGTTGTTATTCAAAGTGCGTCCAGTGTTTATTTCTATCAATATACAGTGGGAAACGTTGGTGAGCCCAAAACCGGGACAACCGACGTTTCCAAGGGCTGACCAGAGTACGCGTCGTATATTCCAGATACCCAACGGAAAAACAACAACCCACCCAGCTAATGCCGCGCAGAGAGTTGAAGTAAAACCATCAGGCACCTGTGCAACGTTTTCGACTTGGAAGATTCGTCGCAAATTATTTCCCACTATGAGAAGCAGAAATAATTTCGTTTGGTCGATCTGACCAACCGATAGACCGGTTTTGGGGTGATTGCCCCATCATCAGTATCGGGCATGGTCAATGGGACATCTTCATTTTTAAATGAACATGGATCAGCTTCGAGAGAAATGAGGTTAACTTCTTTTGTGGCCTGTTTCAATCCATAGAGCGTCTTCTTCAGAATATATCTGTTTAAAAAATATGTTTATCCGTTAACCAGCTGTCGCATCCCTACTAATGACAACCCTCAGAAGCCTAAAATTGTGCGATCTAAGGATTAACGAGGTCTTACCTTTTAACGTTTGATTCCTAACACGGGTTGGACGATAGCAAGTGAAAATCGATCGTTCAGACTAGGGCTTGAACCACCGATCAACATGGCAGTCAATTCGAGTGAGTGAACAAAGCACCCACGTCGAACCGCCTGGCTACCGACCGACCTACCTTAAAATTTCCTTGAAATCCTCCAGGAATTGACATATACATTTTCTCAACCAATTTGCTATAGAGGAAAGATGTTTATATTTCTTGATTATCAGATTGCATTTAGCAGTTAAAGAAAATAAGATACGTAAGGAACTGCTCTTTACTACAGGGCTAAATTTTTCGTCATATTTCACAACATATTTCTATTCGCAGCTTCTGGTTACGAGACGGATTTTATATCTATAATTATCATTTATTATAAAACCCCATCTACATATCAGAATTGTATCAGATATATTTACGTACGTCGAAACTTTTTGTCAACGATTTCTTCTCTTCATCTATTACAACCTTCCATTGGTCTTTGTCAGGTTCTGTTACTGATCCATATTGCGTCAAGAGTACGTAATCATAACATTTTTTCGGACTCCTGATAGACCTTCTCTCATTCATTCTGGCATTCTCATAAATTATATCTGTACGTATGTAATTTTCATTATTATTCACATCTATAGCTTGTCTTGTCTTCATTAGGAAATATTTCTAAATCATCTTGATGATTGGTTATTTCTTGGACACTTCTTTTCTCCCCTCAAAAATAACGTCTCATGAAACTACTAATTCTTTTACTGATCAATCAATCAATTTATTCAATTCAGATACATATTCTTCTCTATAATGGATATTACATATATTTAATAATAATTACAGTAATTCAAAAAATATTTTGAGTATTCTCTACAGCCATAAAGTTGGAAGTATCTATAAACCTACCTTCCTTCCGGTTCACTTTTCAGTAGATGTTTCTGTATAGAATCTATTTCTCCGTTAACCAGCTGACGCTCCCCACCATTTTTACTTTTGAGTAGGTGGTGCTTTTTCCACAAAATCGACTATGGAATGGGACGCAAATTGTTCCGCTAGTAGATTTGCTATTTCTTTGGCCGTTGTTGCATTTGAACCATCGGCTTGTGTTAGTGATGAAATTGTGGATTTTGTAAAGTCCTGATTAACAGCCCAGAAGGATCTAGACCCGTTGGGATTGGCAAGCAGTTTATCCCTAATTCTCTGATTGTGAAGTTCTTTGCTTTCATTTATCCTAAGTTTGCAGCTGTTGCGAGAATTAACGAACCTAGTTTGGTTTTCGACAACTTGCTCGAAATTTTTGTTGAATCAATCAAGTACTGATTGTGGCGGCTTCTCTTCCTAGTGGAGTTCTTGCTATCTTCTAGCTAAGGCCTGTTCTACCATCACTCTGGAGTAACCATTCCGTTGTAGGTCAGTTTTGATGATGCCTAGTTCCTTTTCGGGACCTTCCTTTGTATTACAGAGCCTAAAAGCACGGTCTAGTAGGGTCTTGATGATTTCTCTCTTATTCGATTGATGGTGGTTGGATTTCTAGTTCAGATACTGTCCTGTGTGAGTGGGTTTTCGATATACAGATATTTCCCATTTAGTGTCGGTCCTCTTCACCAATACGTCCAAGAAAGGCAATTCGTTGTGGACTTCCTTCTCCATTGTGAAAGTGATGGAAGGACTTACGTTGTTGATGTGCTTCAGGAATGCAGAACTAGACACCTTCCTGAAGCACATCAACAACGTAAGTCACTTTCACAATGGAAAAAAAAGTCCACAACGAATTGCCATTCTTAGACATATTGGTGAAGAGGAAACATCTGTATATCGAAAACCCACTCACACAGGACAGTATCTGAATCAGAAATCTAATCACCATCAATCGAATAAGAGAGGAATCATCAAGACTCTACTGGACCGTGCTATTGGGCTCTGTAATACAGAAGAAGGTCTCGAAAAGGAACTAGGCATCATCAAAAATGACCTACAACGGAATAGTTACTCCAGAGTGATGGTAGAACAGGCCTTAGCAGCAACATCAAGAACTCCACAAGGAAGAGAAGCCGTCCCAACCAGTACTAGTACTTCCCTACATCAGATGATTATCGGAAAGGATAAGAAGAATTGGGTCCAAGTACAACATCATAACATGCTTCAGATCTGGGAACACTCTCCGTAGCAGCCTTACAAAAACCAGGCCACCAAACGCGGCCTGCGATTCCAAGAATTGCATTTACAGAGTACCCTGCGACTGCGGAGAATCATACATCGATGAAACTAAGAGGCCATTGAAGGTTCACATTGCTGAGCACAAGAAATACACACAGCGTGGAGAAACCAGCAAATCCGGAATAGCAGAGCATGTTTGGACTCATAAACATATCATCAACCTCGGTCAACAGATTTGGAAAATAGCTTACAAAATTTTGCTGAACTTTCGACTTTCTGATTCATTAAATAACAAATTAGAATGATGCTTTTGCAGGCAGCCTGTATTGTACAGAATATGCCATCCACTTATTTCGTCAAAAAGTTTAGTGATAGTCAAACCACAAATGTCTTCAAAATATTTCAGTTCTTCTTTGATCATTCATTCGAAATGCCCACCTAAATCATAAAACAAATATGTAACTGTTTCAACAGGTAATTGGGGAACGAAAAATGGAAACTTTTTGGGAGCAGCTCTCGATGGTGATGCAACCAGAGGACAGCCGTTCATTGTGAGTATTATAAGTATCGAATTGTTTTGAATCAAATACTACATTACCAGAAATGAAAATTGTGAACATATTGAATGCTTCCAGAACCGTTTCAGGAAGGACAGATGATCAGGGCTGGCGACCGTTCAAAAATGAGCGGGCGTTGGTCCAGCCCGTGGATGATGCGGACCACCGGTTGGAGTCAGGGTCACTGACAGAATGGATATTTTGACATAAGGCTTATAATCAGTTACGTTTCTGAAGAAAGTCTTGACTTTGAATACGTTTTCGGTGTTTTTTTGTCTGCTTGAGAAAATATTCAGTAACGGGGGTTATTCAATTCTTTTTGGTCATTCAATATTTCCCAGATTTTCAAATCCATCTATTTCTAAACATTCTAAAAGAATGAGTTTCAAACTTTTCTCTTCTGAATGTAACACGTCATAGTTGTGATTGAACTCATGTCCTGCTGCTGAAAGATTGCGTGCAATAAATAATTTTATGCTCTTTGATTCTTTGGAAAAAAGTTCTTTCCTTTTAGCCAATATAAAGTTTTGAGCAAGAGGCACAAGTCAGCTGATCTACTCTTTATTTATCCGACACTGAAGCTTTGACTTTATTGTTTTGTTGTTGGTTTTATTTTGTAGCACGATTGATGACCACCACCTAATTCAGTAGGCGAATATCCAACAATCTGGAAAAACGAAAAAACGAAAAATCAATAATAAAAAAAATCATCCGTTACATGACATGAACATTGCTGATGTTTCTGAAAGTCATAAATGAACTCAGCTTATGAAGTTCACTCGGTGCCTGTGTGCCTCGTTAATCAGTTGTCGCCCCATATGAACGACAAAACTCAGAAGTTGAAAAACTTGTGAGAGCTAAGGCCTAACGAGGTCTTACTTTTTAACGTGTGATTCCTAACACGGATTCATATTGTGATTCATATTGGATTTGAATCGCTGGAGATTAAATCAATTTGGGAAAACGTTCTCACGAAGTTTCTTTCACATAAATGCAGTTCTCCAAATTAAAGAATTCTTGAACAGTGAAGTCTGAGGTGTACTGGGTTGAACCTCAAAATGATGAGCAACCACAGTCCGTCGCGTATTTCTGATATGTACCGCTCTTGGTGGAATCAAATGTGCCAGTTGAACACGGCCCACGTCCTCAAACAATATTGTTTATTGTACAAGTTTGAAAATGTCCATATCGGACGAAACTGCAGTAACGTTAGTTACAAATAAAAGTGGTAAAAACATATAAATTTTCATTTCTCTTTTCAAGTATAGAAGTCATACTTTTATTGACGCGTGATCAAGTTGGCATTATCAGGAAATGAAACAGAAGTCAGAGAGGAAGCTTCCGGGAAAACCTCATAACGTCTACTATTTCGACGAAAACATTCTTGACGTGCGCATTTCACCTACCAAGTTGGAGTCAAAGTGAGATGAATATTATTTTGTCAGTTTGTTTCGTCTGATGGTACGTCAACTTGCGATTGGTGACTGGTACAAATTGAACGTTATTCTCCTCAAAAACTAAAAATAATTACCCTCAGTTATATTTTTGTTAATAAATATAAATTTTGCTTCTCCGGTCGGAAAGAGGAGGGAGCACGATTGACGAATTGTGGGAAAACTGAAAGAAATCTAAACTCCGAACTCTCCTAGCCGTTCTACTTTGTTTTACTGAAAAGTGTAAATTTTTTCTCGAATATTACTGGAGTTCTTTCCCAACACCAAATCGTTATTTTCAACACCTCGACACATGTTTCGATCATCTTCAAGAGAAAGATTAAACTGACCATGGCCATGTTAAAAAACAAAATTGTTGCCTCTGGAACGATGAAAATTCAAGACATTTTAGGGAAGGTCATACACAGTAACCAGAGAAAGGGAACTATTGGACTGGTGTTCTTGGGAATACTATTATTGAACTTTAATTTATTGATGGCAATCTAACTGGTAAGCTAGTACTACTCAAATCTGAATGAAGAAATAATGGTCACCTTAATAACAACTAATTTTGGATATCACATTGATAATGATGGTAACACGATTTTGCAAGTTGATCTTATTCAATTTCAACAAGATGGTGATACACCACATTACTCTCTTCAAGTTAGACTGTGGTTAAATGATCAATCTCCTGGTGAGTGAGTTGATCAAAAAGGAGTGATACAATGATCACCACGATCACCTGACTTTTTTTCCTGTGGGAGCATAGAAAATTTGAAAAAGGAATAACAGCTTCTTGTAGATAACTTCAGGTAAACGTTTTCCGGAATGAGAATTTGTTTGGAATATAATAGACAACATTTCGAACATTAAATAAGATGAATGACTCAAATAACTTCACGGTTTTTCTTGATTTCTCGAAAAAGTTATAAGAAGGCTAGTATTTTTGAAAAGGTAGGTGAACGGTCCTCCTTAAAAATAAGTTTGACTTGTTGAAAAGAGAAATGACGATTTCTATGTTTTTACCACTTTTATTTGTAACAACCGTTACTGCAGTTTCGTCCCTTACGGACATTTTCAAACTTATGCAATAAAAAATGAAAATGTCCGTATAGGACGAAACTGCAGTAATGTTAGTTACAAATTAAAGTGGTAAAAAACATAGAAATTGTCATTTCTCTTTTCATTATGATTTCTTGCCACTTAGTAACGGCTACATCCATCAATTTATTAAGTTAGACATGATTTTGCACATTTTAAAATTTTCTATAGGGACCAGAATATAGAGAGTGATTCGTTCTTGAATTGACACCGTATATATTTCTTTTAAATAAACGCATGTATTTTGATATTTGTAGATAATATTTGTGTTTTCCTCCAGATACTAGGATGACACTGTATACAATGTGTGACACATCGACCTTCCATCGGAAATTTGAGATGGGGTGGAGCTATCAAAAAAAGCTTCGTATGAGAGTTTTAGAAACCGGGCGTCGCACTATTTTGAAAAGTTTTTCAATGTTTGGGGTAATTAGTAGAAGAGTGGCATATCAAATATAGGTTTATTTTCAATAGAAGGGATCTATAGCTTTCCATATTCAGTTACATAAAGGTATATACCGAGCGACTCGGAAGTTATGCCAAAAATATTACCAAAGAGCATATCCCTTCAGCCATCTTTATTTTCAAAGAAAACTCATTTGAAGAGTAGGTTTCATTTCAGAGATGTTTCTAAAAACATGTTTTTTTCACCACAACCTTTTTTTCTAATAGTCAGTGAATTGAAAGTCTGAAGTTTTTATTCAAGATGTGATTTCTCCTCGAAATATCCTTTTAAAAATATGGGACTGTGTGGGTGAGTACGTATCGGTTCGAATGTTATAATAAAAATAGTTGAAAAATATATTATTTTCACAATTGAATTTCTCCACTCAAAATGATACAGAAATTCCATACCGAAATGAATCGAGGTAATGAATTATTGAGGTAATTAACCCTTCCGAAAATATAACAAAAATGTCGTAACAGTTACTTAGGAAAATATTCTGCAAGAGCCTACATAACGTTTCCTAGAAACAAATTATAAATGAGAAAAATTAAGTTTTCAAATAATAAATATCTCAGTCTGAAAAGTTGAATTGTACTGAGAAGAATAACTTTATCAATGAAAATGTGTGCAGAATTTGTCGTAGCTATTTTTCTACACTATTACTAGATCCCCTAGGTATATACTCGTGTAACTCCATCTTTCTATAAAGCACTTATCATGGAAAAGTCAAATGTGAAATAAAATATAGGGTGTACCATTAAAAAAACCAACCAAAACCATTAACAAACAGACTTTCTGAATAAATTTTTATTCAAAATTGGGACGGATGTATAAATTTATTTTTTGGCTTTATTTTTGCCATAATTTCCGAACCGCTTGGTATATATCCATACTATTTTATATTTTTCAAAAGTAACTTTCTGGCGTAATAGTACTGGGCTTGCCCGTATATTGCTGAATATTTCAGATAAACCCAATGAATTTATATCTAAAACTTTTATACTCAATGTTACACACAATGTATATGTATCTCGATAGATTTATTTCAATCTAGTTGTTAGGATAAATTTACTGCTTTGCTGAATTTGATTTCCGGTGAATTGTTTTTCGGTAATTGGTTTCGATTAATTGTTTTGGATGAAATCCCTCATATTCAAATTCTATCATTATACCGTAGGCAAATAAATGATGTCTTCATTGATTTCAGGCAGCAGTATTCATCGCCCCGGTTTTGGCATGCTTCCTGTCAGTGTTTGGCTTCTGCATTCGAGAACTTGACACCCCTATACACTTCAAATGGATATTCACTCTCAGCTACTATAGGGCAGCCTTTCAGAGCGTCGTTTTCTCCGTATACGGCCTCAACAGACAGAAACTTCCCTGTGCGGAAACCAGCGAATATTGCCACTATGAGGAACCGATGAAGTTTCTCGTTGAAATGGACATTGTTGACATCGATTTGGTCTCCAATTTCTCGTTGATTGTATTGATATGGTGTGCAATGCACGCTGCTACATATTTAACGCTGTGGATAAAATTGAACAAGCGATAAGGCTTGGATTTTGCTTTGAATTGAGTTGACTTTCATTAATGTTTATTCATTACCACGATGAAAAATTTGATTTTCTCAGAAGTCAAAGTGGTGAAACGAAATTTATCCAACATTTTCAAATAGTATTTTCTCATTAGAAAATTTACCCAGTAGCCTATTGAATATAAAAATCAGCAATGTCTTTTTAACGAAGGTTTTGGAAGCATTCTCACCACAGTAATAATGTATTACTCAACAAGCCAATAACGAAATCATTACTCCTGAGAATGAAGTTTGTGAAGAAAATCATTCGAGCGGGTATTGACCACTTCTCGCGTGTTGAATACCATACTTTTTCTGTGACTTATATCAGATAGTTTTTGAAATTTTATAAAAAAGCAGCCTGAAAAAGTATTAGAAATTATTTTCTACGTTTATTTTATTTAATTGTGAAAAATTAAGTAGTTCAACAAAATTGAAACTGCAGTCAGTGTGAATTGTACACACGATCATTGGTTCACAAGCCTAAAGTTCGAGCACTGCTCTAACAAGCTTTTAACGGTCTTTTGCACGAGTTTCTAAACACGTACTTCGCACTGCATGCAATTTTATTGAGATAACTTTACGTCTAGTGTAGAGAAAGCTTCACGAATCAATGTCACATGAAGCGATTTGATTTTCAATCTGATTTTATTTCGTTTAGCAGTTATTTCGTCAAATTTCAGAATGAAGTAACTACTTTTCGAATGGTCACATAGAATGAGATGATTGAATGTAAACCAGAGGTTTCAATAGAATATTATTCAAAATTATTTACGACGCTCAAGGTGGGTATCGTAAATCGTTTGAGCTAGTAATGACTATTTTTCAGGAGTAAAATACTATATTTTTCCTATGACTTAAAAAATTCTAGCATTTCATTCAATTTCAAATAATTTGAAAATGAAATGGCTGAAAAAATGTAAAACTGCAGTCAGTGTAATTTGTATCCATCATTGAGTAACAAGCTTAGTTGTTAATCAATTTCCAACTTTGCAGAAATTAGTGTGGCATAAAACTGCTGAAAAATATGAATTTTTTAAGCGACCTTACAAATTTCTGGGAGGGGTAATCGTTTTAACTTTTCGTATCCACGTTTTTATTCTTGTTTTTCGGTAAAATCACTCTCGGTTCAGTATTGAGTATGATGTTTGAGAACAACTTACGAATGAAAATAATTCAAACAAGTAAAAAGTATGATTAGTCTCGAAGGTGTTGAATAATTTATCTGGTCAACTGATATAAGTTCGAAGTTGTTGACTAATACATCATTGGCTACTCAGAGGACGAAACTTGAGGTCATTCTGAAACGAGGAACATTTATATAGTTGACCTTTTTATTAACAGTCATAAAAAATGCCTATCACCATCAAATCAATGCTTTGATGCAAAAATATTCTCCATTGACCAATTACTACATTGATCCCAATCGAAATAATTAATAAATTTTAGATGTAAGTACTTTTAAAGGATGACAAATATTTAACTTTCACTTTTCAAAGAGATTGAAGCTGTCGACCAAAACATAACTAAAAATAATTCTTGGAAAAGACAGGTTTTTTTACAATAATGTTGATGTGTTCAACAATTGAGTAGCGTCTGTATGATAGATCAAATTCAGCGGGCTTTTCAAATGATGTTCGAATTACAAAAACATATAATATTGTTCAAGATAAAAATAAGAGTTGTGAGAGTTGTGAAACAATCAATTGGAATTAGTAAAATGTGAGAATTTGCCTTTGAGAAATGTTGAATTCATTTGAGTATGAAACATTACAATTTTCCTGCGCTCAGAAGCGACAATTTTGTGACATGGTCTTATCCATTGGCCTCCTCGTCACCCCCTTCCTGATCAAATTTTTTTCTGTGGTATCATTAAATGAATAAATTGATAAGAAATTATCAATGTGATGATAAAAACACCTCACAACAAAAAGTAACGAAAACATTGGAAGCTATCGATGATAGGACCGTACTGAAAAGTGTTCAAACAGTTGAACAACAGGCACAAAAATGTAAATGGTCTCTTCACAGAACATTTCATAGAAATAATTTTACTCAATAAATAAAAATGCGTTACTCAAAATAGACATTCAATATTCTCTTTGTTTTGAAAAATATGAGTACAGATATTAGACATATTATGTGAAAGTATTGGATAGATATCGTAATAGTGAGCTACCCGACCAAAGACGTTTCTCTCAGGTTCAAAACTGAATTTTTTTCAAGTACGAAAACACTTTATTAGGAAAATTTTTCACGGAATATATGAAAGTCTTCAGAGCCATCTGTATGAAATTATGAAAATATATATGTTATATAAAATTAACCAAATATAACATATATGACATTATTCAAATAAACATCACAATATTGTTTTGATTCTTGGATTAAAAGAATTTCACAAAATAATATCATTGAAGTAACATTTCTTGAATATCCTCATTGTTTTTTTTCAACGAGTTTGAAAGTATATAACGTTATAATATGCAAATAATTGAAAGTGATATGTGTGATCCAAATGTACTTTGATTTTCATGTACTTTATACATACTTCAAAATTACATTCACAGAATTATTACTTCAAGAGAAAAGAATGTTATCTATTCAACAGTTGCTATTTTAGCATGAGTATAATGAAATAAAGCTTTACTTGCTCAAATAAACAACTTTTCATAACCCCAAATATGAATAAAGAACGTCGAATCCATATGAAACTGAAATGTATAGCTAACAGTATTTGCAACTTCGAACAATTCGTATTTCTTGCCTTATTTTACTTCTTACTGATATCAGTTATGAGTGTACTTCTATTACAGTTATGTGAATCATATTTTTAGTTACATGTTTGTTGTGTTTGTGTAGATATGTGAAATCAATATTGCTGTACCTACTAATAATTAATTTGAATTGCTGAAGTAATAATTCTTTACTAGGTACATATTTTTGATTTAGTCTATAAATGCTGTTCATTTTTCATTATTTTTATTTATATATTTATCTTACATGCATAATACTTATGTTTTTGTTCTGCTAGTCATAGTATGTAATAAAGTAGAAAGGTGGATTGAATTATTATTGTCTTTTTATTTTTTATATTGTTTTTATTCCTTTTATTGTTTTATTTTTGATTTTCAACTATAGAAATATCAGATACAAGAACCTTCCTCCCAAAATAAAAAGAAAAAATTAACTTAGTTCAAACATTGAAGCTCTTATAAAACATTTCAATCTCCTTTATGTGATTTATCAGCATGTGTAGACCACATTGATTTAATTGTAGCCACTATCGAGGAAATGAAAAATATGTATTCTGTAAAAAATTCTCAAGTGTACCAAAGATTTATTCACATCACTAAACGAGAACGTCAAAATTCTACATATGGCATCTAAACAACACAACAATTAAATGTAAATTTGAAGGATCTGCAGACACATTTTTGTATAGCAGTTGCAATTATCTTTCTCGAATGATTTTTATTGATAGTTACTTTGTCAAATAATAACCAGTTCAATGCGTAGTTTGGTGAAGATTGATAAGTCCATTTTGTACGAATAAATCGAATTTTTTTCATATTGGCCCACAAGACGTAGTGACACTTTAGTTCTGTCTGAAACTAAGTCCAGTTGCCTTGCAGTTGAAAATATAAAACGGGGTATCTCATTTGTCAGTCAATGCCAAATCTCAGCTCTGCAACAGTGAATGTTGGGATAAATAGGTACAATAAAAATTTGTAGATCATGCATAAAAGTTTCTTTCAGTTGCAAATTTCGGGACAACTATATCCACATGAACAATGAACTACACGAAAGTCCATTTCTTTCTCATTCATTTTGTATTTCAAACATATAATCATGGAAATTAGGCAGATACGTATCATACAACAGGGTCATTTTTTAAGTACCAACCATATAGTTAGTAATGGAGCAGGAGAAACTTTAATTTTGAATGTAAATTGTATCACAAAGTAAAATATAAACATTTTCCCACATGTCTACATAGTCACTTTTAAACATTTAAACATTTGTCAAGGGGCGGCAACAACCTTCAAATCGTATCATGATAAAATTCGCCTGTTTCTTTCAACGTGTCATCATTTTCCAAACTCTCTCTAGCTAAGGCCTGTTCTATCATCAGGCCTTAGCTAGAAGACATCAAGAACTCCACAAGGAAGAGAAGCCACCTCAACCAGTACTTGTAGTTCCCTACATCAGAGGATTATCGGAAAGGA
>WOGJ01188404.1:1929-13170 GCA_015342185.1 Leptinotarsa juncta | reverse complement strand
AAGAATAGTTTCAAAAATCAGTTTTTGTTTTTAAATTCAATTTTTAATTTAAATTTTGTGTGCACATGTGCTGACGTATTTGTAACACTTTATAACAGGTAGTAAGTAACATATGAATTAGGAATTGGAATACAATAATAAAATAATACAATAAGTAATAAATAATAGGAAATGATTTAACGACCCTTATTAGGTAAGGTGATGGTTCTTTCTGGTCTATATAAAAACTGTAATATAGATTTAAGATTCAGTTTTCATCATCTCCTGATAGGGCTAACTTGTTTAGCGCAATGCGTGCAGAGAGACAGGGACTGCAAGCAATAGTAAAATAATGATGGTTCAGCTCATCCGGGAATAAAGCTATCTTGTAATTGATCAGTTTGTTTCATGGCCTTTCATTCAATTCATGTATGTCATCAATTTTTCTCTTTCCTCAGCCCTGGAGCAGGTCCTCAAAGAGTGCCCTTTGTGCGACTTGAAGTCTTCGCCATCACCGGTGAAGCGTAAGCCTCCTGAACAAGAGGCAGCCACTTCGACTACCCCCACCGAACCGTCGAATTCTACCGAGTCCACGGCAGCGAGCTTGAACAAAATCCCGGTGCAGGAATGGAGCATCAAAGAAGTCATACAGTTCATTGAGTCAACTGATCCGTGTCTGGGAGTGCACGCCGATTTGTTTAGGGAGCATGTGAGTTTTTAATGTTATTTTTTATTTCAGGTTCATCTAAATTTCATTTAAAATTATGATATTCTTTTCATTTCTTTATTTACCTTTTTTTTAACCGTGGAGAATTTTTAAATCCAGATCAATTGCCATAATTTCTTAGTGAACTATATAATAGTCTAGACCAGGGGTCGGCAAGCAGTGCTATCAATCAAGTCAAGTGCTATCTATGTATTATTTTGGTTTAAAATCAAATTCTGAATTATAAAAACACAAGACCTAAAATTAATGTGACAAATTACACTGACGGTCTTGAGCCAGTTTTTTACAGTTTGGTGGGCGTTCGTTAATCTCGAACGATATTTGTTTTTCAAAAAATTAAACTTCAAGAAAAATGTTTCACATACATATGTCAAGCCAAACATAGTGGCCAAATTTATAGCTAGTTTCTTTCATATATTTTTGTGGAACATGTTTGGTCCAAAATTCATCAGTGGATACCGTTTTATATATTTGCAAAGACACATCTTCTTGTAAATCAATTATCTTTATTTGAAGTGATGCCTTTGGCAGCCCTATCTGTCCATTCTGCTGCTACATCAACTTCAAATGACGATTTAAGAAACGGAGGTAGCTTCATCATTTCTGCAAAGTCTTGGAATCTTGTAGCAAATTCGTTCCTAAGATCGGCCAGAAATTTTACAAACACTGCAATGTCTTCTTCAGAGTTCTTTTTATATTAAAGAATTGTCGGAATGTGAATGAATTCTTGTCTTGCAATATCTTTTTCAAAGATATCCAGCTTGTGATGAAAAGCAGACCTTTTTGTATCAGTTCACATATTAATTTTTCATTTTCTTGTGAATCTGTGTTAAGTCCATTTGAATATTTCAAAATATCTTTTAAGAAATAGCCACAACCAGCATATTAAGCTGGTTTGTGTATAACTTGACCTTTACTTAGCCAACGAACATTTTGTGGTGTTACAGTTAAGTCAGAATAAGCTGTTAGAAAAAAACTCCTTGAAATGTGGGTGCTGAAGAGCAGAATGAGATCTCATAAAATTAATCAACTTGACCAAGCTCTCCATCACTTCTTTCAGTGTAGCACAAAGTTTTTCACAAAGGGTTGCCTGGTGCATTATGCACTGATACGATATTAGACCTGAGTTTTTATCCCTGATTCTCTTTACTATACCTTTATCTTTGCCAACCATTGCTGGGGCCCTGTCAGTTGAAAGCGACACCATTCTATCTTAACTAATGTTAGGTTTAGTAATAAATTCATCAATGACCTTGAATAAATTTACTCCTCGAGTGTAACCTTTCAACGGCGATATTGCCAGCAACTCTTCCCTAAAAATCTGACACTCATAATTAAAAAACCTTAATAAAAATACTTTGAAATGCAGCGACATCTTTTTTTCTTCAAAAAGTACCTTGATTACTTCTAACATATATTTTTTCACCATCTCAGAATCTGAAAATGGTTTCTGCTGTTTATTGAGCATTCAGCACACACGTCAAGCTTTCTGTGGATTTTTCTTGCTCGCTTATGCAATGAACTAGTAATTTTGTGCTTTTTTTTGGGGGCTGTAATTGAAGTTTTTCTTTACGAGCCTTACTGCCAAGAGAAAAAAAAATTTGTGAAATTGCTGATGAGTTGTTTCGTATTGTCGCTTCAAATTACCACTCTTAACAATAGCGACAGATTTATTGTATATAAGGCACACTGGAACCGCTTGAGGCCTATTAGGCAGCGTAAAACAATATTTTTCAGTCCATTCTGCCAAAAACCTCCTATTTTCACTGTCTACTTCGCGCTTTTCAGAATCCATATTAGCATAGGTACGAAAATATTATGAAAACGCGAAAAATCACAAAACAAATGAATGATTGCTCCGCAGTTTGCACTACGATTGACAGTTTCCTTCCCCCGCTCACAAGTCCGCACCACCGATTTTGGTAGTCGCTCGCGCTTGTTTCAACAAAACAAAATACACATACGCACAGGGTAGTTAGAAAACTAATAAAACCATATCAGTTTTACGTACCCGTAACACAGGTTTACTAGGCAACATACATACTTAGTTGAATTCTAATATTACTTCAATTAATAAAGGTATAGTACACCTTATCTACGTAATAATTTTTATAGTTGGTATATAACACATTACAATATTTGGCGGTCGGATGTTCGACTTTTAGCGGTCAGCCTATAGCGACCGTTGTTCTATACGTTTGCTTCGCGTAGAAGGCAGATCAGATGATTTGTTCTCTTTACACATTGAAGTTTGGAATTTGTTTCATTCCCAGATGAGTGATAATACTTATGAGTTTCCAAAGTTTCAACCATGCCGTCAACAGTCATTCATGATATGCCAAATTGAACACACTTCAACAGTCCCTCTTAGTTTTTTAGTAGAATATTTGATTTTATATATTGGAATTTGGTGTTACCTCATCAGTCATCACCATTGAGTTAGCCCAAGTCAGTTGAACATCTCCCATGAAAGTATCTAAAGAAAAGATGCAGCAGTAAGTCTTTCTTTAATTTTCCAGGCAAGCAACGTTCATTGGGCTGTTTGGGTCACCAATCAGGTGAATTATTTTCTGTTTAGGATAGTAACCAGTAGCCTCTAGTTTCAAAAGCATTAAACTCTGCTGGAGTGTGAGAATTATCTGCTTTCATTCTGAGTTTCAGAAACGTGATTGTTTCAAGACATATTATTATGCATGACACCCAACAAATCAATCGACGCAGCAAGTAAAATTGTATCTTCTAAGAAAAAACTGATACCTGGTTTGTTGAGCATGAAATTCTACTTGGTAACGGTCACCCCAAGTCGAAGATAAAATAACTTTGTGTCAATGTACATTGAAATCTGATTCAGTTCAGTACATTAGATTTTTGTATTTTCCAATTGTTTGTTGATATACAATGAAACTATTGATCCCTGCATTGATGCTAAAGCTGGCAGAGGAGAACTTTTAACGACTGTTTTGAAAAAGCTGTTTAGCCACGTTTCTTTGAAACAGTTGATATTATTTACATTATCTTTTTGAAATAGTTTTGAATCAAATCTTCTGAATAGAGGGGTCTTTTTGATTCTTCAAACATTCTTTCACATGTTTTATAGGTTAATAGAAAATTGTCCCAACCCTTCCGTTTTTTTTTTGTTTCATTTAAGTATAAGGTGGGTATCATAAGTCTTTCTCCTCATCTTAGTAGTATATTCAGGATATTTACCAGAACTTCAGAAGATTGGTTTTTCAAATATTGGTAAGCTTAATATTTGAATTTTCTTTTTCGGTTTTTGAATGGGTGCGATATCCAAAGAATCATTGTGAATATAACTTCAACAAAAAAACGTGAATTCTCGATGAGTTCTTGTGAGAGGGATTCACTTGATTCACCTGTTCATAATTTTTGGATACAATTTTCTTCATCTCACAGTCTAGTTTGATGATTTGTTTTTGATATCTCATCATGTTTCCACGTACTTATTGTGATACTCAAATTTATTTTGCAAAATTTTTAGTGTTTAGAAAGAGACTTAATGAAAGGTCGAAACGTTCATTTGAGAAAATTAGGATTTTTTTTATTATTTGCTGTCAGAAAGATTCACCACGTTTCGATTATATTTTTGTTAAGAAACCTTATACTCACCTACAGTAATAGCAGCCTTGTGGTCACTCACGTGATATGGACTACTGTGATGGTTTTGAAGGTGAATGTGCAGTGCTTTGTTCTTTTGTTTCATACTTTTTTTATTGGAAGTGGAATCTGGAAGATCTATTGGTCTGGTTATTGCTCTAATATTTTTCACGTGTTTTTGAGCGTAACAATACAATCGACAGTAAATACCTGTGGACAAATGAAAATATGAGTAGAATTCATGTACTATTATTCCCCTATTACAAATTGTTGTATTCATACGATATTATGATACTGATAATGATCTATTTATTATTCATTTCGATTATGAAAGATAAGATAAAAGTTATATTTTAACTGAATTGTGGAGATTCGCAAAGTTGAATATTTGGTTGGTAATATCAGTAAGTCAACAATCATACTGTAACAAATCTGAAGCCGTTCCTGACCGATATCTCAGCCAGCGGATAAACACATGACCGCTAAAGAATGTAGTCTGACTTGCCAGGAAAATACTAGGCTAGTACAGAGACCACTAGAGAAATCTAGAACGATCGTTACCGATATATGAGGCTAGCTTCCCATCCAGAGATGGCAGTCGAAATTAGAAATTGAATCGAGCGGTTAAATAAAGAATTCAAATAGTGAAAATGAATTAAGTGCTAAGTGTTGTAATTAAATTAGTTTGCGATAGTGAAATATTGTTAGAAAGGAATTTATTTAAGATAGTAAATTATTTAATTCGTTACAATACATTTGTCTGAATATTATTTAATCCTGATAAATGTATTTACCATACATTCAGCAAGAAAATTCATGATTTTTATCAGAAAAAGTACTTTACATCGCTATCTACCGATTCCTATGAGGACCAATAGTCTTATGATCAAGTACATTACTTTTATTTTTGTGATTCTAGATAGATTCGGATAGCTTTCATTGAATTTTCTACATGTCCTGCTGATAATTTTATTACACTGTCTAAAAATAAGAAACAAATTCATAAGAAATTTGTTTGAATAGTTTTATTACATCGTTTTGATGGTTTTGAAACTTTTGAAGTGACGAAAATGTCAATGTTATTAGTAAAATGTCACAACGTTACTGCCGAATGGTAATCATGGTTACAAAATACCGAATGAGAAAATCATTTTGAAGGGACATTTTCACAAATGAATGCTCATTAGTTTGAAATTTGACTAGTTTGGTAAACGCATGATAAACATAGAAAGAAGGCAAATTTTAACAGCTTTATGAATTTGTATGTCAGCGGCTTTCCTCCTTAACTTTCATCATTTTGTGTTTTCCTTTCTTAATATTTTTTTGATTTGATTACCTCACATATGAATGTAAATACTTCTTTCCATACGACTTCCGATCTCAGCGTGTTTCCTATCACATTGTCCGGTGTTCGGACTTGTTCTAGAGATAAGAAGGTACGCATTCATATAATGCATTCCACGATGTTGGTCCTAGAACTGATTCCTGGGGTACCCCTCTGCGTCATTTCCATATTGAAGTTCTTGTCCATAAGTACTCTATCTTCCAAGTGACAGTCTATAATCTTGACTAGATGTTGGTTTATTCTATTATATTAGTCCAGGATGCTGTTTTGAATGCATTTTTTATATCGATAGCGATCAGTGCTTTCCAATCGGAGGACAATGTACTTACATGTTCCACTACTTTTTCTATAGCTGATACAGTCGATCATTCCTTTCTGAAGCCATATTGATCGTCCGACAGTCCTTGTTTTTCCTGCAATTCTTTCTCCAAGCATTCCTTAATAAGGTATTCATATATTTTACCTGTCGTGTCAAGAAGACATATTGTTCTAAATTTTGGGTTTTCTAGGTTGACCGTTCCCTTTGGAATCAACGATATCCTCGCCTTTTTCCAAGCTGTTGTAAATCTATGAGTAACAAGTAGGTTATTATATATTCCTAGCATCGTTTCTGGGATGACCCTAATAACCTCTTTAATCTCCTCCGGCGAAATTCCATCTAGGCCAGGGGCCCTACCTGATTTGAAATTATCTCCTGCTCTTACTAGTTCTTCCCTAGTAAAGCGCTCAGGCAAATCATGAGTCCAAACGGGGGTTTTTTAATTGATCCTTGATGGAAATAAGCTTCTAATAATTTCAGTTCTCTTTTCTTTGGTAAGGTTGTAGGGTAAGTATGCTTTGAAGGTTTTCATCGTTATTTTGTATCATTGTCCTCATATACCATTTTCCAGGTCTTCGCAGAGTTTATTCCACGTCTTGAATTTAGCATCTTTGATGATTCTGTATAGCTCCCTTCTCATTGTTCTGAGTTCCACTTCTCTTGCGGCTATAGTTTCTTGGTTCATTCCCCTCCTATCTCTTGTCATCTTCCTTCTTTTTTCGTTACATTTCTTCCTATGCTCCTCGATCATCTCATTCCAACAGTAGGATTGTGCTTTCCACCTCGTAGCTGATGCGCCTTCTTGACTTGGCTTTTTCACCTCCTTTATATTCTGAATCAACTTAGTATTCGACTGCCCGATATTGGGTTCCAGGATTTCGATGACTGACCTGAAGATTTCTTTATTGATTTTTGCTTTGCGTGGCCTTGTTTTACGAGGTGCTCTCCTTTCATCCTATATTTCAAAATAGATATATCGATGGTGACTCAAAGACTCTTGTTGCAATACTTCCCAGTTTACTAATTTTTTGAATATAGTGGATATTACAAAAGTTATGTCTATAATGGACTCGCTGTTTCCTCTAACAAAGGTGGGAGAGGTTCCACTGTTCCCAACGGCCATATCTACAGGGCATTTAACCAGTCCGCTATATATTCTCCCCTTCCATCCTGTACCACACAACCCCACAGGTAGGATTTTGCATTTAGATCTCCTACCACTACTGCCGCTTTTTTGTCAGTTCTTTTACTGTTCATGATGGTATGATTGCAAATTTTAACAGATTTCTGAATTTGTGAAGATACACAGAGTGTTCCATATATTTAACTTTCAGTCATTTTTTCAAGCAAACAAACAAACTGCATTTTTCACCATCCTTTATTAGAATGACGGAGATTACACTGGAGTGTGAGGAGCCTTATAACCTAACCTAACCTAATCTAACCTAACCTTACTCAACCTAATTCCAAACAAAATTTCGGTACCATAGTGTTGTGAATTATGCCCGGAAAAATAACTTCTGCCGCCACTGGTAACTATAAACAATTGAATTTTCAAAATGATCCGGAGTCTTGTTCTTGGTGGATGTGCCATCCACCGTTAAATCAGCTTATATACTGGGTACCAGAACCCTCATGTCTGATATCCATTAGGAAAAAACATCGACGACTATACATTATACTCAACTACTCTTTAACCAACCCTAGTAAATGAAGAATGTCTTGTAATTATGAAATAGACTCCAAATCACGTTTGGAGTCTATTAAAAAAGAACTCCTGTGAATAATAAATGATTTTATTCGATAACGAATCTTTGGAATACAAAATGAGTAGAGAAAATTATTTTCTGTGTAATTCAGTGTTCATATAAAAGTATTTGTTTCCAAAGAATTTTTTCCTTTCGTGTAATTCAATGTTTATATGAAAGTAGCTGTTTCAGAAGGACTTTCTTCCAGTTTTTGTCTGAAAGTTACTTCTTTGCATGATCTACACATTCATGTATAGAGTTACTTATTTTCAAATTGATTACTTCCTTCCTTTCTTTGGAAGAATCTCTCATCCTTTTTTATATCAAGATGGAGTAGTAGAAAGTCAAAAACTTTCTTTCCCATAATTTTTTTTATGTTTTGCCTGCCCAAACTTGTACTTTTATTCAAAACTGTCACATGAAATTGGTTATTCAATCTATTTATATACTATCACAAAGACAGAATTGAATAAAGTAACATGCCGCTAGGTGTTATTACAATACTCGTTTATATTCCGTACAGGTCTCCGACTTTCTCTCTTCGTAAAACAACTCGTACTGTAAAAAGTCGCCTACCGGACTCAAACGGAAAATTATGTACAGGATGACAATGTGAGAACTTACAATAGCTATATCGGAGCAACCAAATAAAATATAAGGAAGCACTGAAAACAAGTTCCATAATAGGGAGGGGGTACAAAATGATGTAATAGCTAATTTTCACCTACCCCCTCGCTTCCAGCTACCCCAACTTTATGTTTTCAAATGGCAACCCCCAACTTGTGATACAATATCTGAAAGCTCTTGAGAATTCATCTTCGATTGTACCTTACAACGTTTTGTTTTTTTTTTTTAATGAAACACTCATTATTTAAATCAAGACATTAAGACTCTTGAACATATTAGGCCTATACTATTTTTGTTCATTTGCACCTGAAAAAAATTTACTTCGTTAATGAGTAAAGGTAACAAAAAAGGGGTGTCTGGAATATTCGCTTCTAAGAGGTATTTTTGTATTGCATTTTTATTTGGAGACAGAAACGATACTCTTACTATTAATACATTTCATTTTTATTTCGATACACGAGCAACATAATTTTTATCTTCGATAATGGAGTACAACACAGTTAAACGTGTGGAAATGATTTTTATTTAGGTTAGTGAAGAATACTGTTTGTTAAGAACAACTAAAGTATTTAACCAGAGGCACCCGAAGAGAAATGTAAGTCAGGTGTATATTCGGCGACTAGCATTAAAATTTCAAGAAACTGGTACAGTTGAAATATTTGCTGTAGCGACGATTGCACTTTTTATTTAAATAAGCACGCAAATGAACAAAACTATCATTTCTGGAGATATGATGAAAACCCACGAATATTTAGAGAAGAGCATACGCCCGAAAAAGTTAATTTTTTGGTTGGCATATTGATGTATTATTTATAGAAAGACATTCAAATGGCGAAATGTATGCTCACATGCTGGAAAGATCTATAGAACTTCGGTTAGTTCATGAATTAGAAAATCAGAGAGACATACACCGCATTTTGTCTTCAAATGAAAATTTATTAAGAAGAGGTTCTAGCCTCCTAGATCCTCGGACTTATCTCCTCTTAATTTTTTCCTCTGGGGCCACCTAAAATCTGTTGTTTTTGAGATGCAACCTGACTCAATAGAGCAACTGACAAAAAGAATAATCCAAGTCTGCCGAGCTATTTCCATAGAAACATTTGCTAATGTACGTTGAGAGTTTGAAAATAAACTCTATTATTACCTTGAAAAGAATAAAAATCATTTTGAACTACTACAGCAAATGTAGCTTTGTACTATTCCATTGACGACCATTTTTTACTCGATTTAAATAAGATATCACAAGTAGATGGTTGCCATATGACACTATGCTAGATTGCTAGATGCATCCTATTATGGAAGTTGTTTTCAGCGATTTCCTATATTTTATTTGATTGTTTAGATATAGTCAATGTAAGTTTTAAAAATGTCACTCTGTATATACTAGTACACAGCCATAATTCAAGATACTCTACAACAATAATAACGACCAAGCTTGGAAATAGTTTCAATAGTACATCACTTTGAGTACAAGAAGTGTATTTAAGATTGGTGTGAATCAAAATTAATCTTTCAAAAATTATGACAGGTCACGCTTCGCAAAAATTTGAATTCCATTTATCTTTCTTTCGGGAAATGAATTCGAAAGTATCCACCTGCAATGAAAACAATTTGGACGCTGAATAATGCAATTCAATCAGATTCTCGGGAAATGCCTATTTCTGAAAGAAACACGAATGTAATTTTAAGAAGACTCAGCAACATTTCTCAACTCAATATGAGTAGGAATTGGCTGGCAGAGAGTTAAATTCTTCTGGTGGTAATTAGTGATCAGGGGTATTTTATTATTCAACAATGCACTTCAATGATGTTTTTGTTGAATGTGTGTTTTCAAAGAGAGAATGAGGCAAAAAAACGGAACAAAGCACTGCAGGAAAATTCCTAAGGCGCTCTTAGAGCGGTTACTGTGCAAAAGTAGCTACTCACATTTGATTTGAATCGCTGGAGACCAAATCCATTTGGAAAAATGTTCACAGAAAGTTTATTCCACATACACGCAGTTCTCCAAATTCAAAGACTTGAGCAGTGAAGTTCTAGGTGTACTGAGTTGAGCCTCAAAACGATGAGCAACTACAGTTCATCGCGTATGTATGATATGTACCGCCCTTGGTAAAATCAAATGTGCCAAGATACTTGAACACTTTTTGTGAAAGTATCATAGAAAAATGACAAATCCCCAATCATTCATCGCTGTAGCGAGTGATGTTCGCGTCTCCAATTAGGCGGCTGGCTCTTTTCTGGATGGAATCCAGCAGCTTCAGGATATGCTTAGGGGCGGAGCTCCATACATGAAAACAGTACTCTAAAGAAGATCTTATCTTCATTAAGCATCAAAAGTTGCTGAGGTATGTACAGTTTTCTGTTTCGAAACAGTGTTCCAAGCTGCTTTTGAGAAGCAGCCTTTGCAGTTCCAGCGACATGATTATACCAAGACATATTGATGTCCATTTCAACCCCCAACAAACCTATCGAAGCAGAAAGCGGAATTGTCTGTGCTGACATTATTATATTCGGTACGGAGACATTCATTTTTTGGAGAAAACCGATGCCTGGATTTTTGTTACATTGAATTGAACCTGGCTAGTTTCATCCCAATTCGAAATCACTTCTAGATCCTTATTGAGATATGCTACCTCCTGCTGCCAGTGAAGATGTGCATCCGCAGCCGATGGCTTGGAATCCAAATGGAATGACGAGACAATTTTTCGAAGCAAATCTTCTAGCAGTGCCGCTACGAGGGTAACCCTTTGAGTTTTCACAAAAAAATAGTAAATATTATAATTTCATTATTTTTCAGTTATATTTTTTCCATATCATTCATATGGATTGGTTGGAAGCGGCACGCAAGTGATCATCTTCAAGAGGAAGATCTTCCTCTTGA
>WOGJ01188272.1:0-11529 GCA_015342185.1 Leptinotarsa juncta | reverse complement strand
CTATGATTTTAATGGGATAACAACGAGTCTGAGACATCTTAGTTGGAAAACTATACAGTATTGAAACATTTTCAAAAACAAGGTTTTATCAATATGTTCTAACAAGAAGAAAATATACATACTTCAAATTGAATCAAAGCTATCAAATAATTACATTTCACATCAATGCATATGATCTTGTGATGCACTGTTTGGAACCTTCAGTGTAGTAATGAATATAACTAGAGTTCAATCCCAACACTAAACCGATATTTCAACACTTCGACACGTGTTTCATCTTCAAGATGAATATCAAACTAATCAGTTTGATCTTCCTACTTCCTTCATCTTGAAGATGATAACTTGGTGAAACACGTGTCGAGGTATATCAAAGTGATCCTATTGAAGATGATCACTTGTTGATTGAAACACTTGTCGAGGTGTTAAAAATAACGGTTTGATGTTGGGATAGGACTCTAGTAATATTCTATGCAAATAATGTAAAAACTCACGAGAGTTACCGATTCTATAAAAACATAATCTTCAAGTAATATATGTTTTTCTTATTTTGTGCACAGGTAAATCTCTAAAAAAGCTTTCAGATTATACAACTTGTGTAATTTAATGAATTAATGAGTAAGATTTGATTAAAAATATTCCATTCAATAATGAAAGTATGTTTTTGATTTTTCACGATTATTTATTTTTTATTCTTTAGTTAACGCTGACATGTTTCACAGTTTGTACGTTTCATTCAATGTGTCATTGTTGCATGGTCGGTCCCTACGTCACTTGTTCAAACACCACCAAACTACCCCCCAACCTTCCCTGAGTTATAACTCTGTGAAATTGGTATGGCAACTTTCTTGTTTTTGCTATTTTGTATTTTCTCCTCGAGAACCCTTCCATCCGACATCCATATCATGGGGGTTGTTCATTTAATCGCGTTTTTTATTTTCCTTTACTTTTTCATCATACCGTTAACCTCTATGTGCCGAACTGTTAATAAATACTCTACAGATTCATTTTTTCCTACCCTGAATCCATTTAGAAATAGTTTGAATAGATTAGTTCCTAGCTGAATATCAAAATGTTCGCTTATACTTACATTTATCTAGAAATAGTTACCTGCTCTATTATTATATACTCCTTTTATTGAAGCCCATATGTTGGAAATTCTTGAAAAACTAGTTTGCAATTCTGTAAAGTTTGCCATATTGAATTTCCACCCTAGAACCCATTCATTTGATATCCTCATCTTAGGGTTGCATAAAAAACATAATCCACCATCTTTGGCAGCTCGCATTAATTTCTTTGTAGTGACCTCATTTCATTTTTTGAATTCTGTTCAGCAAACTCTTTCATTTGATACCACATATGGGGAGGGTGCACGAAAAAAGTAGTTCGCCTTCTTGGGCGGTCTGCCATATTAGATTCACAATAATTGTATGTTATTGCTTGTACCTTTTTCAGGCAAACCCTTCCATTTGATGATATCTGGAGATGCAAATAAACTAGTCCACCAATATGGCAATATTGGATTCACATTGACGTCACGTTATTTTTCGTTTATTTTTCAGCAAGTCATTTGAGTTTGTAACTATATTCTCATTTCGTTATGAAGTGAAGAACTGAAAATACTGAAAATACATCAATTTCTAACATTTGTCACAATATTTATATTTAGTCAGTCAGATGATTTGTTTGGAACTATATTTTTTGAAATGAACTGTCAGTTCAACGATTGAATTTGACGTTTAAGGGCAATTTCAAAAAAGGTTCACTTACGTATGAAAATAATTCAATAAACCGTAAAGTAATCAATTTGCTCATCTGTGGTTGGCGACGAGGTATTGAGTAACGGTATTTGGCCCACTGTGATTGATTCGCAGGTCTTGAGTAATGGATTATTGCCTCCTCAGAGGATGATATTAGAATATCCAACAAGGAACGGTCATATAATTGATGCTTTAATGAAAGTGACCAAATCGAAAAAGCACTTGCAAAAATTCTGATTTGAAAATATCGAAAACTGACATAACATAGATTGGTGAAACTTCTTTTGGTTATCTTGTATAACCTGGACAATGAACTGGAAGTTTCTCAGCCAATGTAAATCGCATCTTTGAGCATACCACTTTTTTCCTGGCCGATGCCACAAAAACCGAGAGCAAACAACCTTTAACTGTCGCTCAACCGACGCGTACTGCTATAGCGAAGCGTAAAAATCACGCCCGTAAAAACGGAAACCTCTTTACCGCACCGACATTTTTTCCTTTTTTGACACACTTTAATTGTTTCGTTTCAGGAGATACGGCACAAAGTGCGGTGGTTGTGGTCAAGGCATCTCGCCCAGTGACTTAGTGAGGAAAGCAAGAGACAAAGTGTTCCACCTCAATTGTTTCACCTGTCTGGTGTGCAGGAAACAACTATCCACCGGTGAGGAACTTTATGTTTTGGACGATAACAAGTTCATTTGCAAGGAGGACTATCTCAGCGGAAATAAGGCGGCTGTGATCACATCCCATCATCAAGGTGAGTTATTTCATTCTTTTGTTATCGTGTAAAATCTCTTTCAATGTCTCGTGAGACATACTTGAGAAAAGTGATGACTATATGAAATCCATATGGAACACAATATTATCGGCATCACACAATTGAACAATATATGAGTATAAGGAAATGAATATTTCGAAATGAAATCTAGAAGCATTCATCTCTCCCAACGTACCTACATGGTAGATTTTGAGAAATGCTTGCCGAAAAACAAATATATCCCCGGCTAATACCACGCTGGATATTGAATTGTATCTGACAGATCAGAGAGGAAAGTCTCGTCCATCCAGCAACAGGACCATGCAGAAATCAGTCGAGTAAATCAGAGCTATAGACTAGTTTCGAGGAATTAACTCTCACCGGTGCAGGAAAGATCCGACTTTTCGTCTAAGAGAAAGAGATATGTTAACTAGTAACAGTTCCATCTCGTGAATAATGCGTCGAAAGCGGGAAAGAAATATCCCATGTATATAGTACTCTAACGGGAATCAAAATGACTCTCTAAACTGTATAGAGAATGTATAGATACAAACGTATAACAAAATACATATTTCGAAATACATATGTACATAATAGGTTTTGGTGAGATGAAATCTCGAAACAATTATCTCTTTCAAGGTACCCACACAGTAGCTTTTGGTGGTCATGAAATTGTCCTAGCCTAGCCTAGCCTAGCAATAATAAATTATCTTTGACTTCAATGTGAATTTAAGAGGTATTGAAAAATATGTATCTATGAGTAATGTGTAATCAAATGTGTGATTAAAAGTACATATTTTTCAAGTAAAGAAAAGGCGCTGATATCTTTGCTTACGTAGACTCCAACTATGTGATCTACGAACCAAATCCAGGAATATCAAAGATAAACGAAGTTGCTCAAGGCAGTCCGTGAAGTAGCCCAGCTTCGTCATCCACCGCCACGCCAGATTCGTCTTTTATCTTCCACTGTAGATTTCATTGCAAGGTTACTAGTTGAAACCATATCCCAAAAATAAAACATTACTACACCAAACAATACATTATTGAATTGTGTGCGGAGATACTGTAAGAATCCAACCCCATACACAAGTCAGTAAAAATATTCTCGGACTGTCAAGTGGCGTTAGAAGCTTCTAGCTCCTACCGAGCAACGTCTAAATTGGTAGCAAATTACCAAAAACGACTCTTCTTGATAGGAAGACTTTACAGATTGTCTCTGATCGGGATTCCTGGCCACACTGGCCTGGAAGGCAATGAGCCTGCTGACTCCCTTGCAAAGGAAGGTGCTGCAAGCATCTTCGGACCAGAACCTGTCATCGGCATCGCTCAAGGCTTTGCCAAACAAAGATTGAACATCTGGATGGCGAGAAGATTTATGGATTTCTGGCAGAATCTTCCAGGATTGGTTCACTCTAAGGCGTTTATTCACCCTTCCAAGCTTGATACCAAATAGTTGTTGGGCTACAGTAGGGATGAACTACGATGTCTACAGGCCTTCTTACAGGTCACTGTCATTTGAATCATCATATGCAGAGACTCGGACTATCGGAAGACAGCATGTGTCGCCTCTATTTGGAAAATGATGAAACAGCAGAGCATATATTTTTTGTCTGCCCGCTGGGAATCAAATCATGTTTTTTAGAGTTCGGCAGAGCCATACTCTCACCATCTGACACCTGAAAGACCACTCACCATCGGCTTCGTTAAGAAGTGCAAATAAGTGTGAGCTACAATAAATCCTTATGGGTTGCGGTGGAGGATCGAATAGACCCACTCACTTTGGACCTAACCTAACTTAACCTAACATCAGACAGTACTGTTCCGACCAGTCATAAGTATCACCAGTGATGCTTAGCTGATGAACTGCAAATGCATTGCTGAACTCAACTATCCTTAAAGAACATGCTAGAGTCAAGAAACAACGCTATCTGTCTTTTTACATTAGCAACGATGTTGCTCGTGGTTTCAACTATCTTGTTTTGCAATGAAAGCTGCAGTGAAATACATAGGATGAATCTTGTCCGCAGGTCGATGTCGAAGCTTGGTAGCTTCACTTTGAAATTCCATGAATACCATAAATGGTGTCTTCGTAAAGAAAGATGACATAAGATTTACTTTCTCGAGGTTATCCTTTCATGGACAGTTGAGTTCAGCAGAGCATATGTGGTTCCGTTTATCATTACCGAACTATGGTGAGGAAAAAAACGCTGTCTGGTGTTATTCATTTTTGTATTCTGGTTTGCATACAGTTGTCTTGTAATAAAAACTGCAATGAAAGACAGATGGAATCTCATTTGGCTGTTGACGTCGAATGAACTTGGCTTTGTTAAGAGAACCACCTTAGGCATACTCGTTTATCTATGATACTTATTTTGAGTTTTCGGTCGATCCCATAGATGGCGACTTCGTAGGTGGAGATATGATCTCCTTTTCTTGGTCAGGTTTGTTCTTTAAAAACACTTGAATCCATCAGCAATATATCCGTAGTAAGTCTAGCATCACTGATGATGATTGCGGGTCGAAGCAGCGTTATCTGGTATTGGATTGTATTTGCGCTCTGGTTCCAAATGTGTGGAGTTGTTTATGAACTGTAATGATTTGTAGGAGGTATATATGAGAACATAGGCTTTCACAATCATAGGGAACGAATTCCGGGTTGCCGGTAGGCCATACTCGAATGAAAACTCAGGTTCCAAACGTTTTGTCTGATACTGCGTCATACATTAGTGATATGTGCATTGACTGTGAGAACGAAGATAATCTCGAAGTCTCAGGTTTGATCCAAGCCTAACACGCCAGATTTTCTTTTCTTTTATTATTGTAAAGTGATTATTTTGTTATTTATTTCCATATCCAGAAGAAATTCCAGCTTCAGGTAATTCTATATGTTTGATAAATAGAAATATGCCTCACTGTTGTCAGGTTACTGAAGGTTGTGAATCAATCACTTTTGAGAATAGTTACCTAATTTTTCCTTTTCCATTCAAACGAAGGTCAATCCTCAGCTCGCACAAGTTTCGAATTCGTTTGGTTAACGAAAAATTGTATATTTTAATTATTTCCACATCAACAATTACGAACAGAGTATTCGAAGGTGGCAGAACTTCCTTTTTTGTGAATCCAAAGCACCTAATTTTCTTAATTCGAGAAACTCAGAGGGTGGAGAATCTACTTTTCAAATCACAAGGAGAAACTATAAGGTTCATATTTGAGAAATTTTCGAAGTCGAAATTAAATTTTTATTTGAATGTTATGGTATGTTATATAAATAACTTTGAAATTGTAATATCCCTATTGTTCAGAAATAAAAAAATCGCTTATAGAAGGTTTGGAAGAAATTTTAGCTTTAGATTTAACCAAACGAATTTGGCTCTAAGAACGTGAATGTGGCAAAATTCTTTACCTACTACATTAATGGCAATGTACACATTGATGGCTTCATCGAATAATTTGTTGGATATCAAATTGGAAAATAGTATGCGTCTTGGCGGTATTTGCAACTGTTTTTCCACCCCTAAGTTTCATTCAGTTGCTTTGATTCCTAATAATCAATGGAATGAATATAATAATAATGAATGGAATTCATATACCTACTAGATAAAGGATAAATACTACACTTAGGTTTCTATATGTACAAAACCTACTCATAACAAAAAAATATGAAAATGTCAAATTATGAAACGATTCATGAAATAGTTAGTTTAACCTAGCAGTATCAGATTACAACACAAACCTTTTTCATATATAAAAACTAATTTATATCTTTCAATAATTTCAAGTAAATGTTTTATAAATAAATCTTCCGTTACACGAATTTACATTTTTCATAATTCAAATATTTATTTTCCCTTCTCAGTCACCTTCTCTAAAATCCGTCTTCATCGTGCAATGCACCCCTAACCCCAAATCCCCCGGGCGACCTGCGCAACAATGATCAGACAGCAGGAACTGGCAGATCGAGGGGTAACGACTAGCAACCAACGTAATTGGTAGACAGAGCATAATGGGAGGGGCTAGCGAACGTCGGCGTGGTGCCCACCCGTCACTTATCACTTGGAACACGACTATCTCGATGAAAGCGATGCAGATTGCAACTATAGTCCCAGGATCTTTACGAGCGGTGGATATTTTTCGGACATCATGTTTTTAGTTTATTTTCATAGGCATTGGCAATGCGCATTTCTTGTCTGCATAACTTTTTGTCCGTGTTCCAGTACATATGGTAAATACTTACCAGCCGAGCCAAACTTAAGTCGAATACATTTTTGAAAATCATATGACTATCCAGATATTTAGCATGGGCTTGTGTTCGAGAAGCCTATTTATCTCACAAAAACTGGGCGATAGTTTAACTGTACATTTAACTAAAAGTCATATCAATTCACTATATCACAAGGATCATCAGGCGACTTCGCCATAATTTATGTCAGCGCTTGTCACTTTCGCCATTTTATTTAGTATTATATAGAATCTCCAAATGTGAACAAGTAGTACCCAGTAGATGCAAATATTGTTCTGGTTAGAAGGCTTCACCATATTCATTATACCACTCAGTGACCACTTTGTAACCGGAATAGGAAGTAAATATGTAATAAACTTTTGGATGATGAACAAGGAAGTATGTACTTAATTCATGGGTAACAAAATAATTTTTCATTCAAGCAGTTAACAAAATCTTGAATTTTCTGTGCAATTTCATTGTTTTTATGTATTTTATGATACATATGTACTTCGTCTCATATATTCCTTCTCACGCAGATGTAATGAAGATGTTCCACTTAACATTTACTATTCTCTGATTCATAGTAGAATTTCTTATGGCATTATTTTATGGGGTAATATGATTCCAGTTCTTGAATACATGTTTTCCGATTACAAAATAATGCTTGAAATTGAATCTATTTAATGAAATTCCGCCAAACTTAAGATGTATCCATTTTAATCAGTTCAAAATCAGAATGAAACAATATTTCAAACCTAAATGTTTGTACAGTGTACAAGAATATTTACAAAATAATTTTTGATACTATTATAGTTGTGTATGATAATAACTTATAACTTTTAATATCTAAGTGTTTGTGTACCCATTACTATATATGTGTAGATGTTCACAACGTGATCTAAGAATTAGAATGTTGTTTATACAACATGCTACAAACAATATGTACCGTAGTTAAATGAAGTTATCTATCAATATATCTATCTATCTATTTGGAGTCGATTTTATAATAATTACCAACATGACATTCTTCATTCACTAGGGTTAGTTGAAGAGTAGTTGAGTATGATCTTCCTCTTGAAGATGATCACTTGGTGATCGAAACACGTGTCGAGGAGTTAAAATAACGGTTTAGTGTTAGGAAAAAATTCTAGTAATTTTCATGTTATGTGGATGTTCTTCTCCACCGAACGGACAAAACCACAACAAGTCAGCAACTGTGTCGATTTCAACAAAGCAAAAACTTGGGTTGTCAAAATAAGAAACATTTTGAAGACTTCGTGTTGCGAGCGACTGTCAATAATGAAATATCCCGTCGGTAAACGGGAAGATCAAACGGTTTCCATGTTTTGTTGTCATTTTGATTGTGGGCACTATGCAGGCTACTTTCATCAATTTGTTGTACAGTTGATTATTTCGAACAAGAATGAGATTTAATTTTCCTTTGTAGTACATGAGTGGAAAAAAAGCAATAGACAGTTTAAGAATGTAGTATTTTAATTTCTGATCATGTAGTGGAAATGGGAGAAAACAGTTCACAACAAAACACGCGACTCAGGTTAGTTTTTGTCTATTTGGTGGAATTGATTCTGTTTCTGAAACTAGTCGCAAGCAAATCTGTTAGGTTGGAATCTATCTTCAGAGACGGAGTCTCACCGTACCTAAGTATTTCACTAGTTGTCTATAGCTTTGAATTCTATATCATATTCGTAGTTTTCCTCAATACTGCAAAAATAGTGTACATAGCTTGTGAAGAGTGTTTTTTATAGAGGTATAGAACTTTAAGTTGGCAATACTTTCATAACTGGCAACCATTTTGTCAGCTAAATGTGTTTTATGTTCAGTTTGATTTGGCATTTCAACATGAATAGACTGACGCCTGAATAACCCTTCCAAAATGTGTAAATGAATTTTGGAAATCATGGAATACGTCAATAAACAAAACTGCCGTATTTGAAGTGTATGTTGAGACACCGTTATAACTAGACTTTGGTGTACTTTATGGGCTGGTGGAGTCATTGGTTCGTACTTCTTTAAAAACGATGCTGGTCAGAACGTTACAGTCAATGATGACCACTATAGAGCCATGATCACTTATTTTTTTATTCATCAATTGATAAACCATGATGTGCAGGAACTGTGATTTCAACAAGATGACTCATACCATAATTGATTTATTCGGGAAAACGTTTGGTAACCTCATAGTTTCCCGTGAATTGCCTCTAACATCAGGCGATTTAATGCCTCTAGACTATTTTCTGTGGGGATATGTGAAGTCGCTAGAATACGTCGAGAAGCCCGAAACGATTTATCACTTGGAGGACCACAGTCGTTGCGTTATTGCCGATATAAGGCACAAATGTTGGATAAAGTAATCGAAAATTGGACTTCCAGATTAGAATACTTCCTAGCCAGTTGTAGCGGTCATATGCCAGAAGTCATGTTTAAATTATAATTCCAGAAGATTATCTTTCTAATGAAGTGAATTTCATGTCAATTTAAAAATTCTTTTTCTGTTAACCAGCTATCGCACCCCTACAAACGACAACCTTCAGAAGTCGAAACTTATGCGAGCTAAGGATTAACGAGGTCTTACCTTTTAACGTGTGATTCCTAAAACGGGATTGACGATTGCAAGTGCAAATCGATCGTTCAGCCTGGGGCTTGAACCACCGACCAACACGACAGTCAATTCGAGTGAGGGAGCAAAGCAACCACTTCAAACCGACCGGCTACACATTTTGTACAGATTCTAGTGAAATGTTTGATTATCATAGTGAGTGAGCACTGGTCAAAAGTCGAAACTGAAACGTCATTTCTTTCAAAAATGAAAACTGTTGCTAGGAACACAATACGGTATCAGGTACTATAAAATGAGTAAAGAGTTGGTTGAAGTACTGAACAAAATGAAACGAATAAACGATTTTCATTAGGCGCCACTAGCTGCATTTTCATCTTGAGAGTGAACACGTAATCGATTTTATGAAATTAAACGTGTCTTGCATTGTCTTATCCTGTCAATCTAATACAGTCGACACCTTCCAAACCACAACAACAATAATATTTATCAACGCCATAAAAAACAAGCGATATCTGATACACCTTTCACTTAAAATTACAAGTTGTATGTGCAAGCCGTAGCCAGAACAAATAATAATAATAGTAATGAGATGATTACGTGCGATAGGACTGATAGTCAGTGTTTGTGGGAATTGCAGCGATCTATATACATATACATTATTTAGTCGAACGGCCTCTTACTGGCCTCTTAGCCAGCTCGATGATGCGGCAAGTATATCCGACCGAAGGAGAAAAAAGAAATAACTCTTTTTATTTCTTGTGCTTTTTTAAGGCCTGCATGCTGTTTTTCAACCGTGCAATTCGACAGTCATTGTAAAGACTGCGCTCTGATGGTCACTGAAACAGAAGTTCTCAAACAAAAGTGTTACTGAATCTATACGTCTCTGGAAATTGTGTGTGAGCTATTCGATTTTTGTTTCACATTTAGTCCAATCATTTTAGGTAAATAATGTAAAATTTTGCAGAACAGCATTGATTTGCACGGAAATTTGGATCTAGTTTCTAATTATATCTCTTTACTTCAAAGGTAATCCTCTACGGCGGTTAGTTTCACCCTGGCCCCTTCTCGGACATGAACAATGATTCATGGAAAATATGTCCGAGAATAAATAGACTAATTCTAAGCAACTTCTGTATTCTGGAAGTCAATACCTACTTTTCGACTTATTCGCGAGTTTCCAGACTGTTTTCGCAAATAATTTAAATAGGTAGTATTTAAAAAAAAAACATGTTGTTAGTAGAAATGTAGCTAATAAAAAATTCGAAAGAATGGTGAGTTTATAGTGTCTGTAGACCCAATACAAAGTGCCATCTTGTTGCAGATTGATTGGTATGCGTCGAATTCCAAAATTGAAAGTTCTTCATGGGGTAACGAAAAAAATGCATTTTTGTCGGGAAACTCATAGAAGCTTTTTCAAATATTAAAATTTATTTTTTATAAGTCATGGAAACTGAGCGAGTTATGACGAGAAAAAATATACGAAGTTGGTTCAAAATCACAACTCCAATTGAAGATAATCGTTACTACCTCACAACTCATTTCATAAGTGAGTGTACTTGTAATATGCTTTAGAATTTGACTGGTTTGAAGAGCTCAATTTTGAACTTGAGCTTGAAGTGAAAAAAGCACAATAACTCGAAAATAATCGATTGCAGCCTTAACAAAAGTTTTAAGTTTATTTTGAAGGAAAGGTAGTTCTTTTAAACCGATAGAGCACGTTGCAAGTGAAATAGTAGACTCAAAGTGGTGGAGATTATTTTCAGTTAGGATGGTGATTTTGTTAATATTGGTTTTAATCTGTTGTTCTGTTAACTAGCTGTTGCCTTTCTACGATCGACAACATTCAGAAGTTGAAACTTGTGCGAGCTACCGAATAACGAGGTCTTACCTTTTAACGTGCAATTTCTAGAATAGGTGAGACGATACGTATTGAAATTCGATCGTCTGTCCATCGGGTTCGAACCACCGTTCCACATCGAAATCGATTGAATGGGTACTACAAACCACTATGTGATTTTCACATTTTCGCCCAAAAAAATAGGAACCATATCATTTTGATAATAAATCGCTTTGTTATGATAATAGGAATTCTTAGAAAACAGCGATATGATGCATTTTTTTTGTCAAATCAATGTTGAAATTTTGATGTCTGACGAACAAGAATCAGTTGTAATAAGATATTACTCTGTTCAATACAACATTCTTTCTGATTTTC
>WOGJ01188268.1:0-11252 GCA_015342185.1 Leptinotarsa juncta | reverse complement strand
ATCAGGGAAAATCTACGCCTTACAGTAGGATTTCTGACTGGCCACTGTCAACTAAGGAAACACCTCCATAATATGGGGCTAGTGGATACTCCTCTATGCAGGATGTGTGTAGAGGAAGTGTGTCAGGCATATCCTGTACGAGTGCCCGGAATTATCGTCAATAAGAGAGTTTGTGTTCGGCAAGTCTTGGCCTACACCTACCCATATGAAGGAGATGTCTCCCAGCGACCTGTCCACTTTTCCGGAAAGGACAGGATAGACGATGACCTAGGAGGACAACTCCTCGAGAGGTTGTACAATGGGTCACATGTGGCTTAAGTGCGTGGTCTTACACTCACCCTCCCTTCTCTACAGATTCAGATACATCAGCACATAATTTGACCGTGTACGAGGTTTATAAATTGAACCAAATTATCGTAAATTTCGTTCCAGTTTCCTGAAGTAGAACCAGTTTGGTATTCCGCGCTCCGGGAATTGCTCAGAATATATTTGTATAGTTTGGTTTGCATTTCGTTGGCATTTGGATAGAGAAAAACCAAGTCTACTTTTCAGTCGTTGGTAAATACTATACTTTTCTGACATATTTTGCACTCGACTGATTAATTTAACTTCAAATAGTTTTTATTGAAAATTTTACATATTTCCATTATGCCATTTTTCATAGCATTCTTGGTTGTTAGTAAGTTTTCTGTTAGATTGGGTGATTTTCCCATACATGTTGATGGACCGGGAGGTCATAAAACAATTTTTTATGATTTAATTTTCCGCTATATTGATACAATGTTCCACCCGACATCGACAGATAGAATGAACGTTTTTTCAGGCATGATTTATTGAAAATTAATTTCGAAGTAAACATGATTCTACAGGACCCTTTGATGTACCAATCAACAAGCATGGCAGAAAAAAATTAAGAAAATGAAAATGTTGTACTTACACACAATTTATAGCTTGTTGTATTAACGGATCCCTAGGAATTCGGTTTCCAAAAATTTCAGGACATAAAGTCTTAACTGTGAAGTAATAATCTATAGTATACTTCGCCAGCTCATTACTGTAGTAACAGCTCTGAAGAAACATTGTAGCCTGCAACTCTGAAAGAAGTATTTAATTTAAAAAAGATAAATGGTAAATCATAGTATGAATGGAGGAAGACATTATAATTAGGAAATTGGTTATTTGGCTTTCTACTTCTACTTCTACTTTTCCTAAACACTAATCTCATTTAAAACTATTCTGTTTTCAATTCAAATAAATTATTTATGGTTGGGATTAACTAAATTTATGAATGTGGATATGTACTGTCGTCATGAGTAGATCAGATTTTTTTAGGTGATATAAGTCTCCTTGTAATGTTCTTGAGAATAGTGCTGATGAGATGATGAGACAAGTGTGAATGATAGTATTCCATGTAAGTGAAATTTTATATCAGTATTCCCTCATATATTATATGGTGTAGCGTTCCTATGAATGAGATCTCTTTCAGTTCCATAACAAACGTTTGTATTATAAACTGAATGTCAAAAAGTGATTTTTGTATTGAAGAAGTTGTTTCGAAATGATTTTCTCTTTCTTCTGTTTGCATAGTTATGAATCCTTTTTATTGCCTCCTTAGTAAATAGCTGAAAGGACAATGAGATATTCTATAGTTTATAGGGCGTTCTAGATAAGTGCTATCATCAATTAACTGTTTTATTTGTAACGTGTGGTATCCATGAAAATTTGAGCTCTTCAAAATTACATACACACAACTTCTATGAAAACAAGGTGAGTTTCATCACTAATTATTATTATTAGTAAATGTAATGAAGGATTCAATCCACTTGCAATTTCGTTCCTGCACCCAACCTGTTAATTGTAATTCGAGTGGGCGATGTTACCCCACGTTTTTCGCGAAAATTGGGTTACTTTACTCACCTTTTATTTAAAGTGTTACATTGTAATTTTAGCTTTTTTACTTTCTCATCCTTCAGATAGAGGAAGCATTGAAATCACCAAAAAAATACGACTTATTTTGCCCACAAAGTTTTAAAAACTTTTATGTCGTTCATAACACTTCTGTCGACAGTCCTGGCAACTGTACTAGTTATTTTCGATTTTTTGACCAATTTTTGTCTTTATGCTGGCTCTTGTAACACCCTGAGAAGGTGGCTTTGACTCTTTAATTTATAGCTTTGTTATACAAAGAAAACATTTGTTGGGCAAAGTGACTCCACTTCACGTGGTGCCTTTGCCCACCCATGCTTTATTTTTCATTTAAGAGGGGAAATGATATAAAGAGAAAATAACTACATGAATCACGTCTACAAACCACCCTCCATAGGTAAAAATTTTATCTAGGATATCAAAAAATGGGTTACGTGAAGGTTATCAACTTAAATTTTAAAATTGGGCAATGTTACCCCAATTGACCGCTATGCATTCATTTTCTTTCTTTGAAAGTTTTCCACATTTCGGTTTGATAATGGACAATTAGAAAACCAAAAATATTTTTCCCAAAAACTGATTTCTCTTGAAAATATTATCCTTTGAATTCAAATATCATACTTGAATAAAGTTTAGTGAGTGAATAACTTCTTGATGGTTGTTTAAAATGAAATCCAGCAGGTTTAATTTTTGTCCAGATATTCTCGTTCCGAAATTTTGAGAAGTACTTCCAATTCAAACATTTTGGGCACCATTCACCTAATTTGTTGTCTTTTTTCATGTCTGACTTGTATAGACCAGTTAATGATAATCAAGTATCGTATTGCTCGTTTATTTATTGATACATGGTAAAAAAATATTGTGAATAAGGACCTTTTGAAACTGGAAGCGAAACCATAACGAAGTTAGCGTAGAAAGCGTTTAATTAGAATAGATGATCGCTTTGAGAAAGATGAGATATATGAGACAAAGCTATCATGCAAAACAAATCTACCTAACTCACCAAAAATACAATACACACTTGAGAGGGGTGCATTTTCAAACAAAGGCCTATCAAAGGAGATATTTCTTCATTCACTATAAGAAAATTTCGAAAAGAATTTATTGAGAATTGGGATGAGTATTGAGAAAAATTGTAACAGGTTTGTTCAACGAGATATACTAATTTCATTGAAATCCCAATACTTAATATCAACCAGTGAATATTACTGGAGTTTTTCCCAACACCAAATCGTTACTTTTAACACCTCGACACGTGTTTCGATCACCAAGTGAAGTTTTAATCTTCCTCACTTGGTGATCGAAACACGTGTCGAGGTGTTAAAAATAACGATTTGGTGTTGAGAAAAAATTCCAGTAATATTCATCACTACACCAAAGGTTCCAAACAGTGCATCATAAATCAACCAGTGGTTGAATAAAGATCTTTTGATGATAACACAAAACTGATAGTGGAACATAGCCACAATGGTACACAATATAAACAGCGTTTTTGTAGTTTTTTTCCATAACTACTCGCCCCTTAATGATCAAAAATGTTCGATTGGTCTTGCATATAATCAACGTTATTCAGTTTAAATCATTTAGGAGTTCTCGTAGCATAATGTCGCGAAGCGAGATCAGGCCTATAATATATGTTCTGATGGTGAGTATAAATAAAATTCGGAAAAAAAGCTTTGCTTCTCAGCTTTCTGCCTTTCCATTATTAAAAATAGTGGGCAATTTCCAAAGAAAGGTAGAAGATAATAATTACAATAACAAAATTCTTGAAGATTTGTAGATCGTACACATATTTTTTTTCAAATACACACTGGAAAAAACCCTTCAGAAACGACTACTCTCATATGAAGATTGAATCTTACGAAAATAACTCTTCCCCGTTTAATTTGTACTGCAAAAATGGGTTATGAAATTGAAACGGAAATCATTCATATCCGCACAAAATAATATTAAAAGAAAGAGTATTGATATGATAGGTATATCACTTACGAGGAACATCATCATCCACAATAGTGTATTTGTCTTGTAAAACCCCATTAGTACAATTTTGGCTAACTTTATGTCACTGGAAAACATAAATCTTGCTTTCTTTGGAAGATTTTCACATTTTTTGTTCCAAGATGGAGAAGTAGAAAGTCAAAAAGCTAATGTCTCCTAGAATTATCTGTTTTTGCTTTTGCATTGAATTTCACTTCATTTGGATGTGGATGTAAAATTCATCGTTCCATTCATCACTCATTATAGTCACCAGATTTCTCACAAAATGAATACACCTCAACATCTCAAACATCTTGGTGTTCTTGAGATTTATGTCTGGGTGTATTTAGGATACTTCCTTCTATTTCAAAAATGCAAGCATTTCATTTCTGGTTTTGTACGAGAACCTAAGGTTTCGATAAGGTATTCCAATTGAATCTTTAGCGCCTTTCCTACTTGACTTTCAACTCTGTTTTGAGGTAAAACATGAGATCTTTCAGTTTCAGGCAGATTAATGCAAGGATACCTCTCCACATTTTCCTTCTGCCCCATAAATGGTTGGATGGCTAACATTTTGATATCTGAATAAGTTTGCAATTTCATTTTTTGGGTCACCGCCCAACTAAGCTCTAAATATTCTGGCAAATTTGATCAAAACAACTTGACGTCTTCCAATGACAACAATTCACGATATGTTTACCTGCTTCGTGGTATTAATATAAGATATCAAAATCGCGTGGGAATTTCAGGGCAAACCTTCTCTCGAAAAAGATAATAATAATATAGTCTTTATTATTTTCTACAACATATAAAGCAAATTTTATTTATTATATGAAGATAAAAGGCGAAGTTTAATTTACATGATGACAAGTCATCATTCAATTGCTCATCCATTTTTCTCGTGCAGAACAAAATTAAATTTTAGAGAGAAGATTCATAAAAAAATCTGGTTCACTCACCTGTTAATTCTGGTAAATGGGGTTGTTTTTTAATCCATTCCATTAAGCTCTGGACATCATTCCTTTTCAAACATTTATCATTTTCGTAAACTGCGACAACTTCTATTTCCCTGATTGGCATTTTTCTTGCTTTCAAATGTAGTCTTCAAATCATAACCAGTACGTGCATCCACTTCAACAATTATATATGAAAATGACAGTGGATTGAAAAAACATAAAATACAGCAGTCATCAGTCACGCAATAAACAAAATAAATTGCTTTTGTTACAGGTAATTAAGATCGGGTATTAGTATATTAGTTCCATAACGCATGAATGAGATTCTATCGAATGACGTTTAATATTGATTCTGAAATTCTTAACCTTTCACAATGAAAACCAATATTTTGTAGCGGAAAATTGACTCTCATGTTGACATGTAGGGAAAAATTTAGAAAAAAATGTTGAAAGAAATTTCACCTCAAATTCAGTGTAGAAATATCAAAAAAAATTCAAAGTAAAATTTCCTTCAACTCAAAATTTTGAATAAATTTCATGTATTGTCAACGAGATCAAAGTAAAATCCACTTCAGAGTAACAATTCTGTGAAACAATGAAAATTTTTCACAAACTCAAAGGTTATGGCCAAATATTCTTAGACAGTTTGATTATTGTAAAACTAAATGTTTTGCTGTGTTACGCCTGAATTATCTTCCAGTACTCCAGATGATTGAGCCTGTAAAATATTCCAATACTAGTCCACTTTTGACAGTATCAATCATTTTATTTTTTATTTATGTAATGCGAATTAGGAGTGTGCATTTATTTATCACACCATTTGCATGAATACTCTAAATACGATTTTTATTGGAAAATATGTTTTTATCTGCCAGTAAAATTCCTAAACCGTAAATGAGTTTTGAATCATCAGAATATTACTTGTTTTTGCTCGATATCAGGAAAAAGAATTCAAAGACTAATCAGAAAGTTAAGAAAGGTGGAGTTACGATACAAGAAATTTGAATAGCTTGGTGCTTTTATTCAAAAAAGGCAGGAGTGATTGCTTTTTTATTATTTTTAACTAGCTGTATGCATCATTGACATATTTTGTTATGTTTTGTTATGAATATTGGAATTTTAAATGATGTAGATTAAAGCACCGCAAGCATTTTCATGATGGAATACCCTAAAAGGAAGAAAAAACGTTCCAATCACACTTATAAAAAGAAAAGATAGTGTCAGAAAACTTCGCATTGAATGAAAAGAGTTCGACTGTAGTATACCTCAAACAGTATAGAGGAAACGTATGTTAACGTCAGTGATATTCCTTTTACTCATTCAGTCGACTGACATGTGGAACGGAGGTTTGAGCCCGACGACCAGATGATCGATTTTCACACAAATATCAATAACCATTCTGATCATCCTCATCAACATAAATAAGCAGTATACCGTAACATGATCAACAGTATCCTGATGTCCACAGATAATTTTAATAAGAAATTAAATTTCATAAAAGTAATTTTAGTTAACAATAACTTCAATTTGAACATGATTTATTACATCCTTGATAAAAAACTTTTCAAATGGGCCATTAACCAAGTATAACCCCACATTGAACTAACACCTATGAAACAATCACATATACAGACTGTTTACTCCTTGGCTAGACATATGAAGAATAACTAGTCAAAAATGGAAAAAGATAACAAATCAGAAATCTACGAACTAACATGTGATTACGTTTAAAAGTTTTTATAGGTAGGACTTTAATTTCACCTATTTCTCCTATGATTGCCACCTTTCAGAATATAACCACAATTTCAACATGGGCTACGATATATTTCATACAGAAAATGAAGAAAAATTAAACCTGCTGAAATATCTGGAAATCAATGAATGCAAACATTGATTATTTTGTAAACGACCAACAAGAAGTTATTCACTCACCATTGTCGAACTTGTTTTCATAAAATGTCAATTAATTATTAACATACTTATGAATTAACTGTTTTCCTAGAAGCGATATTGTATTTTGAATGTTTTTACAAAATCTACCTGTTTTACCAGAATTATTCATATATCTAATGAAGTTTTGTAATTACCTACTATTATATAAAAGATATTGTAGTATAGTTTGATGTACCAGTCCAACTGATGAAGCACATGTATAGCGAAACGCGTTTCGAATGAAATTTATAGTATCAGAATTGGATAATTATCATCATTGAAAATGTTACCAATTTTCATCGAGTAGATAACGGGCCAGTCCTTTCATAAGTTACTGATATGTTTGTCCCCGTGGGTTGACCAAATATTGAGTACACAAAACAATAATTAGACTTGACTTTATTTCACTTTTAAATACAATATACACTTCACCCAAAGCTTCAACTATTATTCGAATGTCTATCGCTAGATCACCCCGCGTACTGCACTGTTACTTCTACTAAACTGTCTCGAAAGGCAAGTATTTGGAAATTAAAGGCGCTGGAATTTTCTTCAGAATTCTATCGAAGCGGTGCGATCATCGAACAGCCGTAAAACAGCGGGAGCATTATTCTCGAAGCAACGCCACGTCTGGAAGGCCGCTAGCGTGATCTTGGTCACGTCACAATTGATTTGTGGCTACCAGCGGCGGCCGACGTTACTCCCTTTAGGGCATCATTTACAACATTTCTATAAGAATGCTATTTCATTAAAGAAGAATTCCTTTCCTTTTGTTGAATTTAGAATACATTAAGTTCGATTAAAAAACCTTTTCACTGAATTTCAGGTCGAGCAACTTCTGTCAAGATTCAAGTAAAAGATATTCAGTGTGGATCATAAACAATTTCGTGATGGGAAAAAATACTGTTCTAGCTAAGCAAGGGTTTGGAAAGTGTTATGAGGACTCCGCTCCATCAGAAACAACAATTGAACGTTGGTTTGCTGACTTCAAACGTGGTCGTAGAGACACCGATGATGCAAAAGCGGTGCACGTCCAAATGAGACAGTAACACCAGAATACATAAAAACACAAAATTTTTCTAGAGATCGAAAAGTGAAGTTGCGTGAGACATGAAAAGATATGAAGAATATGTGTTGGCTCCATATTGCATCAGCATTTGACTATGAGAAATCTCTGTTCAAAGTGGGTGCCGCGCGAGCTCACTGTTGACCAAAAACAAGAACGTCTTGAAGATTCTGAGCAGTGTTTGTCATGTTCAAAGATAACAAACGGAATTTTTTCGTCGATATGTGACAATGGATGCGATACGGATTTATCATTTCACTCTGAGATCAAAACGATCGTCATTTGAGTGGAGAGCAATTGGTGAACCGTTAGCGCTTGAATACCAAGCGCGTGGGATGTGCGTGGGGTAATATTCATCGACTATCGTAAGAAGGGAAACCTCCTCGCAATTTCAGAAACATGATTGTGCCAAGACATATTGCTGTCGTTTATACTCTCAACAAACTTATCGAAGCAGAAAGAGGAATTGTTTGACTTGACATTATTATATCAAGTTTGGAGAAAGACGATGCCTGGGTTTTTTAATTGAATCTGGTTACTTTCACCTCAGCCGCAGCCGATGTCCTGGAATCCAAATGGAATGACGAAACAAGTATGCTGTCGTCGCAATATATTGGATTTCTGTTTTTTTCTAATAAGTCGTTGATATACAGTAAAAGGAGGGTTGGAGAAAATATGGATCCATGCGGAACACCAGGGGTGATGGTGAAAGTATTCAAGAGATAACCATCGACGGCTACTTGCAGGGAACGTTCTTTCAGGAAGCTGGAGAGCTATACACAAAAATGATCCGACAAGCCATAGCATCGAAGTTTGGCCAGCCTTAGAAATATCAAGGGGTGACATATCAAATATGGGTGACATACGATAGAAGGTCGCCTGTTGATCTTTGTTTTCTATTCTGCGAAGAAGCTTACAAGATGTTAAAGACTTCCACGACTTTCGAACTTCCAAATATCTAAGGATATGGGGGTTTACGGCTTTTTTTTATTACACGCTTTATATTAGCTTCACCTGTATGTATGTATGTTTGTTTGTTTGTCAATTGGCTTGTAATTCTCAAGCTCAGGATCTGTATTTGACAGAATTATTGACCTTATTGCCTGATCTATTCACGGGCAGATGACGCTGTACGTAACTCCTTGATATATCGACATTATTGCTTGATCTGTTTGCAGGCAGATGGCGCTGTACATAAGCAAAAATATCAATGGTCATTTTTCTAAACAATATATGACTGATTGGTCCCAAAGTTTAGATAAAATAGATATAGTTTGAAAAGACTAAAAACACGCTTTAAAAAAAATCGAACTAAAAAGTTAAAGATATTTTTTTTAAATAATTTTAAAACGATAACGAACGAAAAATACTAGAATTATTGTGAAAAAAGCATGGGTGCTTTGTGCCATATTTTTTGTATATCTAGCGCCCGTCGCTTTTTTCACAGTAATGGGTACTAGTATTTTCCGTTCGTTATTGTTTTAAGCTTATTTGAAAAATATATTTTTAACTTTTTAGTTCGATGTTCTTTAAAGCGTGTTTTTAGTTTTTTAAACTATATTCATTTTTCATGATTTTTGAAAGCCATAAAGCACCATATCCTTAAATATTTGGAAGGATTTAACATCTTGTATGCTTCTTCAAAGAATTGAAAGGGTATATTATAATTCGAAACAACATTTCATTATTGTTTTTTATTTTGCTTTTCAATGCAATACTAACAAAACGCCATTACTTTCAAGAAATATTATCGGCTTCAACTCATAATTAACTTTGCATGAATGCATTTTGTCCAATTTTATTTCAACACATGAAATACATCTCACTAACTCATTAATTTTACATATCTCGTGAAAATAATTGACGGAAATCAAAACCACTGATTATTCTTGTTTGTTAATGACTCTGATATATAATTTATACTTATTTCATGCATGCGAGATTCGAATTCAATGTCGATAGAATGATCACCAAAATAAAATTAATTCAAGGTGGAGGTGACATGTTATTGTTGTAACAAATTCGAAGAATGATTTTAAATGTCTGATGGAAAAACATACTGTGAGTGATAGATTTCTTGACAGTACACCATGTACACCATACTAAGTCTTACAATAAAAATATCAGAAGAATTTCTATAACGGTTTCGGAAACAACTTCTTAAAGTAATTGGAACTCTAGAGAGCGACATGTTTTCCATTTTTTCCCTTTTAAAGTTTGGGTTTTTTCAAAACAAGCACTGTTTTCTAACATCAGAACTGCGATACTCGTATTCAACGCACATTTCCCCAATGGAATTGGCGTCTTGTAGAGTTGTGCAGTTTTGAGGTTTGGAAACAGTGCTTGTTTTGGATTTATTCTACGCTAGAACTTCTAGTTCAACCTTTTATTACAGGTTGCGTTTTTGTTTTGCATTATTTGTTTTCGAAGTTTCTGTTTTCAACAATCCAAAAGATACTGTGAAATGGAGGAGAAACTATTATGTTTTGTTTTTTTCCAGTAACTGAAACGCTTCAACATATGATTAGGACTAGTGGTAAGATAAAGGTATCGAGAATGCTCTGTGTAACATTGAATTGTAGGCTGCCCATTTATTACTGTCGGGATGGAATGAATCACTTGGGATTATAATGTCTGTATAGCTCGGTTTTCTATATACATTGAACTCGAATTTATTCTGATTATGTGTAATAGTCAGGTCTAAGAAATTTGTTTATCTATTCAGGCTACGCATTATTAGACTTTTGAGTAGATACGTGGAATGACCAATAATCAAAACTTTGTGAATGAGAGTGAGAAGTTGAAGAATATGAATTTTTTCGAGTTTTGATCACTGAAATGATCATATTTTCGAATTCCATATTATGTGAATCGAATAAAAGAATTCTGAATTCGTTGAAAACGATTAGAATCTGCTTGAAGTCATGCAGGACCATATACACTATAGCAATATGATATTTTGCACATCACCAGAGTCTCACATAATGCCAGCTCAAGTTCAGAGAGTAAATGGATTAGGAATTGAAACACAATAATAATAATAATAAATATGTGGTCTCGGCCTATATCCATCGATATAACGCGGCCCTAAGAGGGCTATATTACCATCTACGGCACTCTTACGGTATTGACGAGACACCAGTGTTGCCCTACGCTCCGGGGGATATTGAATCCGTTGTGGGGAACGAGAAGTGCCAAATTTATTGGAACTATTCGTTCTCCACCCTCAGGCTCATACAAGCTAATAAGCATGATGTAGTCTTTCTCGATCACCAGAGCAAAACGATATTTATCGTGCAGTTTTCAGCTCCTGGCGAGACGAATATCGTCAGAAAAGAGGAGGAAAAACGGATAAAGTATCGAGATTTTCTCTTCGAACTCCGCAGACTATATCC